>SNQJ01S0094992.1:0-31787 GCA_010110895.2 Picea sitchensis
GTGGAAGTAATCAAAACTGTTTACATAAATCTGGGCAGATATCCCAAGTTTAACTAAACTAGGAACCTACAATAAAACTAAAATACACAAATATTCTCCTAGACTGTCCAACATGTCCCATGCAATTCGAATTTACCTGAAAAGGGTAAAAAATAGACAAGTTAGAAGGATCTTTTATTAATAAAATGATAAAAAAAATCAAACTCTATAGACTAACTACAGAATCATGCGATTTTGTAGCTGGTCTAAATAAGACACAGAATCAACATTAAAATCGATTAAGAATCTTTTAAAGAATTAAATTCAATTAACATCCAATAGCTATTTGAAAACGAATCATTAAACTTGAAATTATTATACCATTCGAAATCAAGCAGGATCAAAATTGATCAAATGAATACCGAGATAGGCGTACTCTGTTTCTTTTGTTACCACAAAATCAAATGAACAGAATCATAATCAACAGTTGTGAAATCGTTTGACATCAATTTGGAACTGATGTAATCAAAACGAATCGTAGGCAAACATTAAACAAGAGATACGATCGAATCCAACAAGATCATTTTCAAATTGTTATAACCGTATTGACATAGCAAACGATCCATGCCACGAGTAGATCGACTCAAGCTGGCACGAAAATCAAATTAAATGAAATCATAACAAGATCAATTAATTGGTAATAGAATTCGAAAGAATAATCTGGTCGTTTGTTATTGCACATTGGGCAAACAAAATCATTCACGAAATCTTTTCTTGAAAACAACTATTACCCGAAATTCCTCATACGATTTTAACAGAATGTCATAAGTCGAACTGAGTTAACAAATTCGTTTGAGAACAGAACTGTAATCAAATCTATTTTTGATACGAATACAATTCATAAAATCGAGCAAAGAATCTGAAGATACAACGATCCAATCAAGTGAACCAAACAGTTGTGGTTTTACATGGTTGTCGTGGATCAAACCGTCCACGATTCAGGTGCATTTGCACAGGCTTAAATGAGAGCATTGTTTTCATACAAAACATAGTAGTTCTTTCCAAATTGAAACCGAACAGAGTTGTATTCTTGTTCTTAGAAGATTGCACAACACATTACAAGATCGTAACAACCAAACTCATTGAAATCGTTTGCCAATCATAGCATATGAACCATAACGAAATCAAATCCAAACATGATCGCATTCCAAATTGAGCATGAAAAACTTCCTATTCAGAGTAGATACAAAACGAATTGAATTGAAAGCAAATCGTCAATTTCGTTAACTCAATCAGACAAACGAGCAAATCAAATCCAAACTAAAACCATTCAAATCCGATAAAAATCTATCAATGGATAAACTAGGAATGATCAAATCACGTATCCAAAACGAAATTCCTTTTAATTTTAGCAAAGCGAAATATATATACAGGATGAACACATCATGACAGAGCCATTTCGAAATATAAACATAGCTATTCGAAGACCAAAATCTAATCACTATATTAATCCCGGTCGTCCACAAAACTTAAACCAATATCAAAATCATACCTGTATGGCGAGAAACCAGCTTGATCATGACAATTTGGAGTTGATAGCGGCCGTGGCCGATTCAACATTCTTGAAAAATATAGAGCCAGTCGTCTTCTGCTTGTTATCAGTTGCTTGGAGCTTGTCTCTTTGGTTGGTCAACACAACAACTTGGCTTTCCAGCGATTGAATTTTCGATTGGAGTATGGGGACGTCGATGTAGTATCGTTCCAACCATAAATCACATTGGTCATAGGACGGATGTGAGGGGTTCTAAAGTGTGGATGAGGGTTTGATTACATTTCCAAGGGTTTCGTTAGGCAGTTTAATCCCAGGGTAGTTAGGATTATTCTTTAGGCAAGGGGGAATATTCGACACGAAATCGTAAGGTGGCTCGGGGCATAAACCCTGTGAGTAAGGATACTCGCTGGCTAGGAAATGTTCTACGTCAGATTCTGAATCCTCACTAAGGATTATAGGTTTCTGCTCAACCGAGGGTTTATGCTTATTCCTGGCCATTCTTGAAATCATCTGAGCGTTCTTTTTACCCTTGGCATAAGCCGTAGGGTTTGCCTTGGGCTCTTTGCTTACAGGCCTTTTAAAAATCTCAATCTTTTCAGTCACAGCATCAAGTAAGTCAACATCAAGGTCGGCCTAGGGTTTAGGAAGAGGCAGTAGGGCATGGAAGGGAACAGGTGGTTCGGCCTTGGTTTCATTTACCACAGACTTGTCAACCTGGACAGGGTCTGTATCATCGAAACCATTTCGAGTGATGAAATCTCTCCAACTATCACCGTGTAAACCCAAGTGATAAATAATGATCAGTTTAATAAGCCCATGGTGGAACAGGCTATTGTCATCCTTCTTCCTTTTAAACCTTTTCGACATTTTATATAGGCTACGCTGAAAGTAGAAAGGCATATTCAACGGGTATCCCATAAAATTCATTAACAAATGCAGGTGGTAGAGAAACACGAGTCCATATCGACCTTCACAGGTCACGAACTTCTTAATTATTATGAAAAGGTCATGCCATCGAGGTTTTAGCATAGATATGGGCATACCTCTGTCACAAGCTGTGAATTTGTGCGAGACGAATAGAAGTGGCCAAGGCACCTCTTCCACTTTCGAGTTTTTGAACCAACGCTGGCCCGTGGCAGGTAACCCTGTAGCAGAATTGATAAACTCCTCATTGATTTCCAACTGGATGTTGCCCACCTTGGCTCTACAGCCATCAAATGTTAGGGCGAACTGTTGTGCCACAACTATATTAAAACCTTGAAATCGTTGTACAAAGGTAAGCCATTCGTTAGCCTCCAAGTCTTTACGGGCATTGTCAAATAATAGCAAGGCTTGGTTTCCATTTGGCTCGATCCGCACCACAAGTGCCATGGAGCCAAGCTCATGGTAAGTCCAGGGTTTGGGTCATAGCATACACAGGAGCAGAGTGCATGAAGGTTACCCGAGCTAACAGAGGTGGATGGGAAAAATGGATAGGCATAAATGCCATCGTGAGAAGGTGGTGGAGTTTATCTCTACCATGCATAATAGTTATTGCCAAAGTACAACCACTGGCTTATGCCTGTTCTACCCATTATAGTTCAACACTCATGCCACTTGGCTGACCAATGAAACAATGGTAAGTGTATAGACCAACGCGCGCAATGTTATGCCATAGTTTTAAACCATAAAATTTGAAACCGATACCAAATGTTTAACCATGCGCCAATGTATCAGCTCATATCAATAGTTTTAACCAATGTGCCGATGGGTATTCATATAATCAACAAGCCAATAGTTATGAAAACACAAACATAGGTATCATATTAAAAGATATATATGAAATATTTAACCACAACCCCTATGTATTTTCATGAAACCAATGGTCAAGTAGATCAAATAAAAAGCAAATCCAAATGCCAATGCATTACAAACTCAATGAAACCAAGTCACACAATCAATCAAAGCATGAGTACCAATCAAAGGACCTTGCCAACTGTATAATGATAAATAAAAGGTAAGCGCAATAGGCATATCGACAAAAGAGATGACGACAGTTCAAATAGTGATTTCAATGAGACTTTGAAAGATGAAGTTTTCACGCTTACAGTCGTGAAAACAAAGCGAAGGTAAAGGTGCAAATGTCGCAAAGAATGAAAATGTCTTCTATGTGAAAATTGCGATGAAAAATTGATGTTTGCAAAACATTGGTGTAGGCAGCTTATAAGACAATGGAAAAATGATGATTGGATGCCAACACCAATGCATTCTAAATTTTCCAAGATGTTGAAAAAAATTACTATCATAGAGAAAGACTAGGTGTCCTTCCTTGAGACTCTTCCTCTTTATATGTCTATCATGTCAGGATTTGTCTCTTGATTTTTGTACTTCTTGGTGAAATTCTGCCAGAATCCTATGCTCTTCCATTTCCATTAGTTGATTCAACCTCTCCTTTACTGCACCTCTTTCTGTCATGTTGGTAATTGTTGCAATGCGTAGACTGGGTACCAAAAATTCTAATGGTACCATTGCTTCATGCCCATACACCAATATGAATGGTGTATGTCCTGTCAACTTCTTACATGTAGTACTATATGCCCATAGTAGTGCTGGTATTTTCAAGTCCCAATCATCCCTGTTGATATTGTATATCTTTGTCAGAGCATTCTCCAAGATCTTATTGAAATCTTCCACTGTTCCATTTTCCTGAGGATGGTATGGTGTACTCTTCTGGTGATAGACCTCAAAATCCTCAGTCATGGCCCTGATAATACTGTGAATAAAGTGAGTACCTTGGTCACTCATCAAAATTCTTGGACACCCAAATCTGGTGATGAATTTTTCAAACAAGAAGTGTGTTGTTGTCTTTGCGCTACTATTACCCATGATTTTGGTCGTCATGATGATGTATTGATGATGGTGTACTCAGGTCTTCATAATAACTTTCTCCTGAGAAAAGTTACTTTCATCTCTTCCTAAAAAACTCATTTTTGAAGAAGGTTCGCAGGTTGCTAGTGCATTTGGGTGCGAGAATGACCCATTCTTGCAGGCTGCTTTAAGCCAGGGTGCAAACTTCTCACACTGTGTTGAACAGCTAGGGTGCGAACTCTTCCTAAAGCATGGAAAAAGATGAATTCTCGATGTTTCTAGAAGGGAATCTTCTAGAAGGATGGGTTGGCATTTGAATGGTTATCCTAGTATTGGATTCCCTGATATTTTGGGATCATTCTTATCCAAGTAACTAATTCATTCTCTCCTATATATTGAGGGAATTCTCGTGGAAAAGGTTAAGAAAGATTCATTGGCGAATTAGTGAAAGAATTGTGTGAAGGACTTAGCATTGAACAATAGCTTGGAGACTCTAGCAAGTCTATCAAGAGGATTTGATCTTATTCATGCAAGGATTGAGCAAGTGTGTGTGTCGGAGCCAAGAGCCATTGAAAGGAAGTTTGTGACATCAAGGCTCAGGTTGTAATCTTTACTTTCCATTAATATGATACAGTGGCATGTCCCTTTCCCATAAATCTATTTCCGCTTTATTGTGTAATTCCTTGATCATACACATAGGTTGACAGTTGAATATATTGTGCTATCTTCACTTTGGTTGGTTTGTGTTTTCTTGGTCTTAACTTCACGAGAACACTGGAGCAAAGTGGGAGCAACAAAGACCCTAGGAAGCGATAATAAGGTATGTTATTTGTTCCTTCCTCCTAGTCAATTCAACAATCAAAACTTAGGGAAAGAGTCATGTCCTGTCATGTTTTGTTCTAGATCCAGGTGGATCTAGGGAGATCTGTTAGTGTCTGCACCTACCGATTAGTCCAATAACATCTACAGTCTTTGACTGGTGCTGCTTCCACCTGTCTTGTTAAGTATTTTGTCGCAGTAATGATATATCTAGCTCCTGACCTTCTTGTTGGTGGATGGATTGGTCCCACACAGTCTATTTCCCATTTTTCAAATACCTACAAGGTTACTTGTGGTATTAGGGGCATCTCATCCCTTCTATTGGGTTTTCCAACCCGTTGACAAACATCTCATGTATGGAAATATTCCTTGGCATATTTGTGAATTGTTGGTCATCATAATCCTGCGTGCAATACCTTTCATGCGGTAGCTTTTTCTACATAGTTTCCTCCAGCTATTCCCTTATGAGATTCTACCAAAATTATAGGACTTTCATGCTCTAGTACACACCTTCTCAAAATGTTGTCTGCGCCCATTTTATATAAGTGTCCTGTAATCAGTTGATAGTCTGCAACTCTGACTATTAGATTTTTCTTCTACGCAACGATAAACTCTTGTGGCGAACTCCTTGTACTTAATTATTCAATAACATCAACAAAGTATTCATCAGCTACTTGTACTGAAAATAGTTACACATCAGGGAAGTTGTCTTCCAAGTTGGTAGGTTCCTCTCCATTAGTGACCGTTGACAGGCGATCAAGTCTTGCATTTAGTTTCCCTGGTTTGACTATCACTTCGAAATCAAATTCTTGGAATAACAAAAACCATCTATAGATCCTCCCCCCCAACACTGGCTTGTTGACTAAATATTTGAAGGCCAAATGATCTGCGAACATCTTAAAGTATTTCCCCAATAAATAGTTTGTGAACATCTAAAGTGCATATACCATGGCTATGATTTATCTTTCTTTGGTGTTGTAATTCTAATTTGATTTTGACAATTTTCTTCTTGCAAAGGCTATAGGATGGTCTAAGTCTCTCGGTCTTGTTTATGCCAGAATTTCTCCAAGTGCTATGGCCAATGCATCTACCTGCACATGAAATCTATTTTCCCAATCCAAGAATACTAGGATAGGTGTTGTGACCATGTTTTCTTTTAAGGTGTCCAACCCTTGTTGACAGTCCTCATTCCACTGAAATATTATATCCTTCTTTAACAATTTTTCCATTGGCGCAGTAATCTGCGCACACCCTTTTATAATTTTTCTGTAATAGCCTGTATGTCCCAGTGTTTCTCTTAACTGGCGCACTGATTTTGGTGGTGGTAATTTGACAATGACTGCAATCTTAGTAGGATCCACTACTAAACCTTGTTTACACACTATATCTCACAACAATATGCCAAAAGGTGTCCCAAAAATGAATTTCTTGATATTCAATGATATCTGACATTGCTTGCATCTTTCCAACATTAACCTTAATACTTCTACATGGTCCTTTAACAAACTATATACAATCTAGTCATCCATATATACTTCTAGAAACTGATGTATGAATTCCTTAAAAGCAGCTATGACTACTCTTGAAAATTGGGCTGGTGCATTCTTCAGCCCAAATGGCATGACTGTGCACTGGTAGGATCCCCATTCTGTAGAAAAAGTTGTCTTGTACCTTTCCTCTGGAGCTATCCTGATCTGATGGTAACCTGAGAATCCATCTGTAAATGAATATGCTTCTTGGCCTCCTACATTCTCTAAGACCTGATCTGTGAAAGGGGTAGGAAAAGGGTCATGTAAGAAAGCATCATTCAATTTTATCGAATCCACATAGATCCTTATCCCCCCTTGTTTCTTTTCTTGGACTACCATAGGTATTATCCATTCAAATTCCTCTATTGGTTCTATGATACCATCTTCCAACATTTTGTCAATTTATACCTTTACTTTTTGCTTATATACTGGATTCAATATGTAAGGTCTTGGCGTAGACCCCCTGCTCTCGGGCCGATATCAGTGCAGGATATTTTCCAAACCACGCAAAGAGTTAAGTAAACCCTTTTTTTTCAATCCATGAAAGATTCCGGGCTTCATGAGCTGGAGGTTCTTGACGCAATGTCACAACTCTTACAATCGCCGAAACGCGAAATGTCAACAAATGTTGACTCCTTCAATGCAACAAGCACATGCCACCTGTTACCCATTAGTTTTGGCTTTCGGGACTTTGAGTGAACAACCAATAGTCGTTCCTCTTCCCTTATGATTCCCCAAACTCCAAAATTTTTCCTTTTGCAGGATCAACGACTGTAAGCCTCCCTTGATCCAACGGTCCCAATATTTTTGGGATTTCGCGAACTGGGATTTTGAAACTCTCGACTCCAAAATCACTTGTCGCGCCAATCCCTGAATTCCTGAAATACGAATTCGCACAATATCTGACGACTCTCATTGGACTGGATCCAATGACCCCTATTTCTCTTGAGCTTATGGGTGATTGAAAAGGTACTCGCCTTAACCCCCTTACTTCTTTGCAAGATCTGATGGCTCTTGGGTCTTCGACACTTCTCCACAAAGTGTTCCCACCATTCGATGTCACACTTGATAATCCATTTCACGATTCGGGAGATAGAGTGACCAAGGATTTTGTCCTGCGCTTCAACCTTACAAACCCCAAATTCCCGAAATGATCTGACGGCTCGAACTGACCATGATCAACGGTTCACGTTGATTCCTGATATCAGGATGGTGGTTCGTTCAACTCCTAACCACCTTGCAACTCCTCTGGATCCCATGGTCCTCACGATTTCATGAGTTCTCCACGGAGAATTATGACCGCCCGATTCACTCCTCAATGACTTCTATGAGATGATTTCGACCTTCCTCTCCCTTTGATCACTTCAAAGGTTACATCCCTCCTGAGCTTTCACTTGTAAACTCAAGCTTCCAAAATGGATCCCTGCACGCACTTCTTGTGGAAAACTTTCAAATAACCTCTGGTTATTTGAGTCTTCGACCCTATGCACTCTTTGCAATAGTAGTCTCTCAATCTTCTTTCTGGATTTTTAAAATCCAAGGATTCAACTGGCCTACGCACACCTTGCACGACTATGTGATTCACCTGCACTTCAGCTGGTATGAGAGAAATGATATCTCTCCTGAGCTTTCTGAGATAAAACTTAGACCCTCATCAACGCACACCTTGCGGACGTTCACTGCACCCCTTGCAGGAATCCTCAGGGAGAGAAAAAATTGAAACTCATTCTTCTCCTCTCTCAGACTTCATACATTCAATATGAAGTCATACACACAACACAACATTGAAATAAATGCATAACAGAGAAACAAATCAACTATAAACACATCATTCAACTAATGTAAACAGTAAGCATCATAACACCATGAAAATTGAGTCAAAGCTTCATATATTAACTCAAGTGCTCCTGTACATGGGTTCTTCTCTATAGATCTCTGCTACAGCTCTATAGCTTATGAATTCTGAATGATCATAAAGTTACACTGATACAAGGGTGAGGGTGTCTATATCCATTTTTACCTCCTACGCTTCTAAGCTGTCTAATCTATTAAATTAAATCTACCTACTTGTATTCATTACGCATAAATGCCTCTACATTCGACAGATGAGAGCAACGCTCAAGATCTATTTACAACATCTAGATATAAATGTAAGTACGCTTCCCTTAGCTATTTCATTAATGTCCATCCATTAATATTCAAAACACTTCAAAATGTGCGCGGGTGCTTTTCCAACTATCCTCTGCCTTTATGTTGCTTGGTTGGTTGCGTACGATGCTCCTGCATCATACTCCCTTGCTTGAAAATTTTCATGAAATCCTGTTCATGAGCTCTTGCATGGTCTGTCCATGCTTATGAATTGTTGCTTCATCCTCCCAACTGGCATCTTAAACTGGATGTCCCTTCCATTTGACCAAGTATTCAAAATACCCTTTTCTCCTAGTCTTTTTGGTCACCCTTTTGTCAATTATGCTTTCCATCTGTGGCTTTTCAGCTACAGGCATTTGTTTTTTCCATTGAATTTCTTTTTGTTCCTCCTCTGCTCCTACTTCTTCCTCTCTGTAAGGGTACAAATTCACGAAATTGAATATCGGTGAGATTCTGACCCCATCAGGTAATTCAATCTCATATGCATTTGCCCCAAATTTTCTTATGACCTTGCATGGTCCAATCTTTTTCATCTTTAGTTTGTTATATGTTCCCCTTAGGAACCTCTCCTTCCTTAGATGTGCAAGAATCAAATCACCAACTTCAAACTGAAGTTCTCACCTGTGTTGATCTGCTTTATGCTTGTATTCTTGATTTGAACTCTGTAATCGCTCCTTAATTTGGATGTGAAGCTCCTTCATTCCTTCGGCAAAGTCCTATGCACTAGCACTTCTGAATTCAACTTGTTCTCCATCTTTCAATTCAGAAACTCCCCTTGGTTGCATTCCCTATACAATTTGGAATGGACTATGCCCTGTTCTTCTATTGAGTGAATCATTATAAGCGAATTCTGCATGTGGCAGAATGTGATCCCATTGACTGTGGTGTGCAGTCACTAAGCTCCTTAACAAATCTCCCAAGCTCCTGTTTATGACCTCTATTTGTCCATCCGTCTGAGGATGATACACTAAGCTATAAGATAAACTTGTCCCCAACTTCTTCCATAAGGTCCTCCAGAAATGCCCTATGAACTTGGTATCTCGATCATAAATGATGCTCTTTGGAAATCTGTGAAGTCTAACGAATTCCTTGAAAAATAGGTTCGGAATATGAGTTGCATTGCTGGTTTTCTAGCATGGTATGAATTGTGCCATCTTTGAAAATCTGTCGACTACCACAAAGATCGAATCACATCCTCTTTGTGTCCTTGGCAGTCCCAATATGAAATCCATGCTCACTGCATCCCACAACCTTTCAGGTATGGGTAATCGTTGATATAATTCTATGTTCTGCCTTTTTCCTTTCGTGTGCTACCAAATTCTACACCTGTCCACAAATTTCTTCACATCCATCCTCATCCTTGGCCATAAATATGAGCCATTCATCTTTGAGAAAATTTTATCATGACCGAAGTGTCTGGCCAATCCTCCACTATGTTTTTCCTTCAGTAGGTTCTCCCTCATGGAGCATTTAGGAATACATAGTTGATTGCCCCTGAATAATAATCCATCCTGGATCATATACTGGGTCCATTGGCTTCTATCCCCGAGAATTGGATTCTCAGATGCCTCATATGCCTCCTTGAAGTCTGGGTCACCTCTGTACATTTTTTTGAGGTTATCAAAACCCAAAGTCTTGACTTTGAATTCCTGCATAAGCAAACATTTCCTGTTCAAAGCATCAACAACTTTATTAGCAGTTCCAGAAATAAGCTTAATCACAAAAGTAAAATTTTGCATGAATTCAACCCATTTAGCATGCTTTTGGTTCAACTTCTCCTATCGAGTCACGAATTGCAAATCATGACTATCGCTATACAAAACGAACTCCTTGGGAACCAAATAATGTCTCCATTTCTTCAATGCTTGTATGACTGCATATAATTCCTTGTCATACGTGGAGTACTTAATCTTCGCTTCATTCAGTTTTTTGTTGAAATACATGACCGACCTATTGTCTTGGCTCAAGACCGCTCCAATTGCAAATCCACTTGCGTCACACCTGACCTGGAATGTCTTGCTAAAATATGGCAAAACCAGAATTAGTTGCTCAGTGATCTTCTTCTTCAACAACTTGAATCTCTTCTCTGCTTCCTCCATCCAGTGAAAAGATTTATGTCTTTTATTCACCGTATCCATCATTGGTGTGCTAATTCCACTGAAGTTTCAGATGAATTTCCTGTAGAATCTAGCCAAACCATGGAATCTTCGTACTTCAAACACGCTCTTCAGCAATGGTCAATCCTTAATCGCCTTTATCTTTTCTGGATCCATTTTCAGTTCATTCGCAGAGATAACGAAACCCAAATAAATGAGTTATGTTCTCATGAATGACGATTTCTTCACATTGATCAACAATTTCTCTTGCTGTAATCTTCTCATTACTGTAGCTAAATGCTTTAAGTGCTCTGCTTCAGTTTTGTTGAAAATTAGTATATCATCAAGATATACAATGACAAACTTCCTAGTGAAATCCTTCAGGACTTCGTTCATCAATCTCATGAAAGTACTGGGCACATTCGTTAGGCCAAATGGCATGAAAATCCATTCATATAGCCCCTCATTTGTCTTGAATGTTTTCTTCCATTCATGACCTTCTCTCATTCTAATTTGATGATATCCACTTTTCAAATCAATCTTTGAAAAAAACTTTGCTCCACTCAAGCAATCCATCAAGTTGTCCATCCTTGGTAATGGAAACCTATATCTAATGGTAATCTTATTGATTGCCCTTGAGTCTGTACACATTCTCCAACCACCATCTTTCTTTGGGTTGAGCACTGTCGGAAAAACGCATGGAATCAAGCTCTCTCAAATCAATCCTTTGTCCATTAAATCCTGGACTTTCCTCTTAACTTCTTCATTTTCCTGCGGCATCAACTGATATGATATGTTGTTTGGCAAACTGGCTCCAGGTATAAGATCGATATGATGACTTATACTCCTGATAGGTGGCAACGAACAAGTTAGTTCATCCACTACTATATCAACAAACTCTCCCAGCAATTCTTGGATTTCTTCTGGTAAATAATCTATCCTCGTACTGGTCAGAACAATTCTGGGCTTCCTAACCACAATAAATTGTGTGTCTTCCTTCTTCTTAACCTCATCAAGAAGTTCCTTCCCACTCATGAGAAATATAATGTTGCTCATTTTTGTTTTCACCTCTTTATCCTTAATTGGCAGCAACATGTGAGTCCTACCATTTTTCTCCAGGGTGTACGTGTTCTTTCTCCCATCATGAACTATGTTTCTTTCATATTGCCATGGTCTACCCAACAATAGATGACAAACATCCATGGGAATGACGTCACATAGTATCTCATCTTTATATCCTCCTATTTTAATTTCAACTAAACACTATTTAGTGACATTTACCTGATGTCCCTTTTGTAGCCACAAAACTTTGTATGGGCTTGGATGTGCAATAGTCTCCAGCTCCAGCTTCTGTACCATATATGTAGATATGAGATTATCTATGCTACCGCTGTCCACTATGACCTTGTATACTCTATCCTTAGTTTTGCAAGCAGTCCGAAACAGACTGTTTCTTTGGGCTGGGTTCTCTAGTTCCTTCTCTGATTTCAAGAGAACTTTCCTCATCATTAAGGATATTCCACCCTCAGCGTCCTTTGCCTCAACATTCCGCCCTTGAGCTTCGGAAATGTGAGTTTCACCACCATCTTTATTCCTATCTGGACACTCATAAGATTTATGTCTGATGTTTCCACAGACAAAGAACTTCACTTCACCTCCTCTGCCTCTTCCTCTTCCTCTGGCTCGAGGAAAAGTATTCCTATCAGCATACTGCCTTCCCTATGAGTTTCCTCCTCTCTCAGGTTGAGTTTGAGGTTTCTTCTCTTCTTCCTTAGATTTCTGAGTTCTGTCTTGGGAAATTGTCTTGCCTCTGCTTTGATTTCTACCTCAACCTCTTTGACCTTGCTTTCGGCTCATCTTCTCTTCGGCTTTCAGAACCATCTGATAACCATCTTCCACATTTCGGATGGTCATCATGATCATCTCATCTTGAATGTCATATCATAGACCATTCATGTACCTGGCAACTTTTTCATGATCGTTCTCCTGATGACCTGCTTTGATGTTTATCCTGTAGAATTCTTCAGTGTATTATTTCACTGACATCAGCTTCTGTCTCAAATTTTGCATCCTCCGAAATAGAGTGATTTGATAATCCCTAGGTATAAATTTGGCTTTCATCTTCGCAACCATTCTATCCTAGTTCTTGATTTTCTGCTTTCCTTTGCAGTGTCTGTCAGCCTGCAGTTCATCCCACCATAGTGATGCATGCCCTTTAAGTTTGGTAACAACATGTTTTACTTTCTTGTCTTCCTCGACATCCTCATATTTGAAGTATTTGTCTAGAGCTCTAATCCAGTATAGAAGTTCTTCAACATCCAAGTTGCCTTCATACACTGGAATGCCTATTTTTTCCCTAGCACCTATCCTTGCAACAACCCTGAATAAGCGTTCTTCTGCAACATCTTTGACTGCAACTTCTTCATTTACGACTTCATTTTCACTTTCATATTCGTTGATATCCCCAGCATCAACTATGCACCTCTGTGTTGTCTCCATAGCATCAAGTCTGGCACGTAATTCGCGCATTCCCTTTCCACTACTGGATCAGGTAATTGCCTGTCTCTTCTTCTTGGTGGCATGGCTATAAAATTCCTCTTTTCTCTCTGCTACAGAAAGAAAATAATTTGATCTGTGCTCTAATACCACAACTGGCGCAGACCCCCTGCCCTCAGGCTGAGATCAGTGCAGGATCTTTTCCAAACCACACAAAGAGTAAAGTAAACCCTTTTTTTTCAAGCCATGAAATATTTCAGGCTTCGCGAGTTGGAGGTTCTCGACACAATGTCACAACTCTTACAATCACTGAAAAGAGAAATGTCAATGAAGGTTGACTCCTTCAACGCGACGAGCACACGCCACCTGTTACCCACTAGTTTCGTCTTTCAGGATTTTGAGCGAACAACCAACAGTTGTTCCTCTTCCGTTATGATTCCCCGAACTCTGAAATTTCACCTTTTGCGGGATCAACGAATATAAGCCTCCCTTGATCCAACGGTCCCGATATTTTCAGGATTTTGCGTACCAGGAGTTTAAAACTCTTGACTCCAAAATCACTTTTCAAGCCAATCCATGAATTCCCGAAATATGAATTCGCACAAGATCCGACAACTCTCATTGGACTGGAACCAATGACCCCTATTTCTCCTGAGCTTATGGGTGATTGAAAAGGTACTCGCCTTAACCCCCTTACTTCTTTTCAAGATCCAATGGCTCTTGGGTCTTCAACGCTTCTCCACAAAGTGTTCCCACCATTTGATTTCACACTTGATAACCCCTTTCGCGATTCAGGAGTTAGAGTGACCAAGGATTTTGGTCTGCGCTCCAAACTTACGAACCCCGAATTCCCAAAATGATTTGATGGCTCGAACTGACCACGATCAATGGTTCATGTTGATTCTTGATATCAGGGTGGTGGTTCGTTCAACTCCTAACCACCTTGCAACTCCTCTGGATCCCACGGTCCTCGTGATTTCACGAGTTCTCCATGGAGAATTCTGTCTGCTCGATTCACTCCTCAATGACTTATGTGCGACGATTTTGACCTTCCTCTCCCTTTGATCAGTTCAAAGGTTAAATCCCTCCTAAGCTTTCACCTGTAAACTCAAGCTTCCAAAAGGGATCCCTGCACACACTTCTTACAGAAAACTTTCAAATAACCTCTGGTTATTTGAGTCTTCGACCCTATGCACTCTTTGCAACAATAGTCTCTCAATCTTCTTTCTGGATTTTTAAAATCCAAGGATTCAACTGGCCTGCACACACCTTGCATGACTATGTGCTTCACCTGCACTTCAGCTGGTATGAGAACAATGATATATCTCATGTGATTTCTGAGATAAAACTCAGACCCTCGTCAACGCACACATTGCAGACGTTCACTGCACCCCTCGCAGGAATCCCCATGTAGAGAAACAATTGAAACTCATTCTTCTCCTCTCTCAGACTTCATACATTCAACATGAAATCATACACACAACACAACATTGAAATAAATGCGTAACAGAGAAATGAATCAACTGTAAACATACCATTCAGCTAATGTAAACAGTAAGCATCATAACACCATGAAAATTGAGTCAAAGCTTCATATATTAACTCAAGTGCTCCTGTACATGGGTTCTTCTCTACAGCTCTACAGCTTATGAATTCTAAATGATCATAAAGTTACAATGATACAAGGGTGAGGGTGTCTATATCCATTTTTCCCTCCTACGCTTCTAAGTTGTCTAATCTATTAAATTAAATCTACCTACTTGCATTCATTGTGCATAAATGCCTCTACATTCGACAGATGAGAGAAACACTCAAGATATGTTTCCAACATCTAGATATAAATGTAAGTATGCTTCCTTTAACTATTTCATTAATGTCCATCCATTAATCTTCAAAACACTTCAAAATGTGCGCGGGTGCTTTTCCAGTTGTCCTCCGCCTTTATGTTTCTTGGCTAGCTGTGTACAATGCTCCTGCATCAGGTCTCTTCCTAGCAGGTCTTGCCTCAGGTTTGAGAGGTATATTCATCTCTCCTAGCTCTCCTGCTATGCATTTCATCTCTGCAATGTTATTGGAAACAAGGCACTGTATTTGTGCAGTAACTCTGTTATTCTTTCTCCTATTTGTTCATCCCAATAGTCTTAAATACTTGCCATTTCAGGGTTATCATTTGTCCCAATGTTGACTTTCTTCACCTTGATTGGTGCAACAAATACTTCTAACTCTAAGATGGACCTTCCACCTCTCTTTCTCCTTGTTATAATCCTAATTTACACCATACATGCTTACCTGGCATCAGGCCATCTGAGATTCCTTCTTTGCCAAAACACTACTGAACAACTCTTCTAAAAACATCATTTTTAAAAGTCCACGCTAGCTGACCCACTACAACCCGCATGGATCTATAGTGTCCACGCTAGCTGGCCCACTACAACCCACGTGGACCTTCAGAAGCATGAAAAAAGGAAAGTTGCCAACGGAACACACAACTTTGGGTGAGTTAACTGAATCTTCCGGCCATGCATGGCCAAGGGTTCGCACAAATACCTAGCTTCTTATAGCCTATAAAAGAAGGGTTAGGGGTCCTATTTGGAGGAGGAGAATAAGAGTAAAGAAATTCTGTCCAATTGCACATTCCCATTGTCCCAAACCTTTAGCCATCCTTTTGCAAAGAGAGATACAAAGAAAAGAAGTTGGATGACAATTGAAGAGGAGCCCAGGATAAGGATTCGCAGAGTAGTGGCTGGTCTCGACATTGTAAGTTGATTCATTAAAGTTAATAATAAAGAAATGGTTTTCTCATCCCACTATATGAGTTCTTCATAGTTCAATAAATATATGTTTGAATCTCTAACCCATTAGTCTGTAGGTAAAATGCATGTGTAGTTTGTTGCTTGTTTTGTATGCAGGTCAGCCTTGGGAGGAGAGCTGCTAACAAGGGATCAAGGATGAAGAAGGATCGACATCGAACATCCAGAACAAGGTATGTTGGTCTAACCATGTATTTGCTGAAAAGAAATGGGGATTAAGTCTGGGATGAAGGTAGAAAGTAGTTTTGTTTTGGTCATATCTGCATGCATAATATAACCCTATTTGCTAGTCCGTAGGGGGATTTCCCACCACAATAGAATTGGCGACCATACTGGGGAAGTCTCTAGAGTTCCTGGGAATATTTTTGGGTAGTTTTAAAAGACTGGTTTTCTTTCCTATTTTTTGAAGTTTCTGCAAAGTCTGAGTTAGCAGAGAGTCTGGTTTTCCATACCAGCTATCTCTGTTATTTGCTTGACTGTGTTTTTTCGAGACCCATAGAGGTACATGTGGCCTACATAAGGTCTATACGCATGTACCCACGCCCTACTTTCTTGCAGCCCGCGTGTAAACGCTACCTGAAGAAGTAGCAGGAGTGTGTAGATTCCAGAAAATGTTTGAGGCAGTCATGCTCTTCCTTGTCAGAATCAGTCTTTCTCAGGGGTTTTCTAGACTTCTTTCTAAGTCTTGGTTGTTTGAAGTCTCATCTTAGATTGGTTTGTTTTACGAATTTTTTCCTTACATTGGTTTCTTTTTCTGTTAAAGAGAGTGTCTAAGCCTTCAAGAGATCTTGGTTCTCAATATCAGTGGTCTCTTCCTAGTTTGGATTGTGTATTTTTAGTTGTTTCATAGTTTTATAGATACACGCGGCCTGTATAAGGCCAACACACGTGTACACGCCCTATGGCTCTACACAGATCGCGTGCACACGCTTGTTGTTGGATTGTCAGTAGTGTGCTTGTGCAAAATAGTTTTTGTTGAGGGTAAGGCAATCATCTTTTCCCTTGACAAGAGTTATACCTTTCAGTTTTTTGAATCTCTGTCCTAGCAGTCAGTAGCTTAGGGTTGATCTTAGCCTTAGCTTGTTTTTTTCATTTAAAAGTTGTCATTAAAAAATTTCTTTAGGGTTTTTAGACAAGTGTGAGAATCCTTTTTTAAGTTGCTAGTGTGTGATTTCTTGAAGTGATTCTTTGCGATTTGCGATTAGGCCATAATTTTTTTCTTGGTTTTTGACTTGTTGGTATTTTTCCTTTTTGCTTTATCAACATTTAAATAAATAAAAAAAATCTCTTTCATTTTCTTGTTTGGTTGAAAAGTGTGGTTTTGCATTAGTAGCCAGGGAAAAGTCTTTGATTTATTAATTTCTTGATAGTTTACTTAGATCGTTAGTAGCTTGTAGTCAAGTGAAATCCTTCTTTAAGTTTGTTGATTCAAAAGATCTTAGAAAATATAAAAAAAAAAATTGAAAAGTTGTTGAAAATTTGCTTTAAGTGAAAGTTTTTGTTTCCAGCTTTCTGTTCATTTTTTACTTTCTTCTTTCAAACATCATTAGTTTCACTTTCATACCCCTTGACATAAGACAAGCCATTAAATTAACACTAAATCTAAAATTTATTAGACTTTCATGTTTGTAGGGTTAACCAACTAGTTCAGGATTAGGGCCTTGGATTAGGTTGGAGAGGAAACTCTTCAAGGCCATTAAAATCAAACATTGGAGTCTAAGTTGGGGAGTGTCCAATTCAAGTATCGTGAAAGTTATCTGGGACCCCCTCTAACACAGGGGATAAACACGAGGTCGTGTGAAGAAAGGTAGTGGAGATAACCCCTCCAAAGCTGGACCAATCATAGTGGAGAACACATATAGAGGGCTTGTTTTGGGATTCCGTTGATGGCATTTGCCACGGGGCTTTGTGGGTTTCGAATCCATTTGAGGTCCTCATTTTTCTTTCAGACCACTTGCTTTCGATACCCATTACAGGTTTCGGGATCGATACCCTACTCATTGTGGTCTACTCGACTTTCGACTATACTTGCCTGGTGATTGTTCGTGCGCTGGCAACCTAGTTGCCTATCTTTTTTAGGGACATACACAGGTGACTGCGGGGGTATACTGCGGTACCTAGGACAGACATCGGGCCATGCTTTGTAGAGTATACCTGGAGGGTGCTTTCGTTTTCGATTTTCACTTGCACCGGTAAGTTTCTTTAGTGTTGGTTGTTGTAACTATTCTTCCAATTAATTTAGTGTTTGCTTCTCTTATCTTATAGGGAATTTTCTAGTGTGTGTTACTTTTGAATGATTAGAATTCCCTATATTCTTTGATCTTCTCACACAGCGGAGGATCATGATCTTCGTCGGTCACGAAAGCTTCTTGGCCTGCAGCTGGTTACATTGGAGCCACCCCCGCCACCACTAAGGTGAAAGCTAGACCAACAAGGGTCTTTTGAAGCGACTGGGTCACAAGAAATTGTGCCCGACCAACATCCAGAGGAATCGACTGTTTTATACCTTGGAGCGAAATCTTTTGGTCTGATTGAAACCTCCACCACTGATCTTTCGGCACCCATCATTGTACCGATTCATCCTTACGAGTGCCAGACAGTGTCGCACACAACAATGGAAACAAATGTTGTTACTCCTTCTGGAAATTCTTCAATTCCCACTACGGTTGTCACCACAAGAGCGTTTCCACCTCCTAACCCACCATCATTGGCCCGAGCCACCATGGTCTCAAATGCATCTACATCGTACAGTGGTCCGATCCCGTCTCTGGAAGTGGCCACAACCCCTTTCACTCCAAGTGCGACAGGCCCTCTGTTCTGATATAGGATGTCTAGTTTAGGTACAAGTCTTGTACTTTCCTACTCCACTTCACAGACTTTAGGTCTAGGGGAAGGGAGCTCTAACGCTCCTCTGCAAGGTCACATGAGGGGAACTCCTACTCCTTTTAACTCTTTCCCTTATGTGGGAGGTCATATACCTCCTTCATCCCTTTCACTCGGTGGCTCACATCAGCAATCCGTCGGGCAACCTACACACCATAGTTTATTTGGAGCGGGGAGTCAAGGACCACCTTCGCATAATATGCCGGTAGGTTTGAAATTGTTTTCTTTGTTCGTTGCATTTGGTAACAACGTGTTCTTGTCAGCTGGTTTCCCGACTTGGGGAAATCTCGGTTTCAGATAATCTATTCCTATGCAGGGTACTATTCCTGCACAGGGGGCACACCCAAGAACTTCTTCCGCATCAAGGCCTTGGAATTCTTGGTAGGGATTCATTCCCTCATCCAAAATGTCGATCCGGGGTAATTCTTTCCACAATCAATGGAACCCTAGACAAAGCACTATGCCTATCCCCACGAGACCGACATGGGGCAATCCTTCCCAAATTCCTTCGAATGTAATGCATGCCCAACAACCTATGTCCTATTTTGGAAATCAGTCGATGATGTCTCCTCACACGCAAAATCCATCTGCTGGCCATGTCCATGGTTTTTACCAGAACCCAGGCCAGCAACTGAACTTTTCTTGGCAACCTGGTGCCAGTCAAACTCTAGGCCCATTTTTCCCAGGTTATCACCAACAACCCAAACTACCCTTCCTGGCAACCTTGCATTTGCTAGACTTGACAAGGTTGTTGAATGACCCTATCTGTCACGATCCACGTTGGCCTCCTATGCTGACGAATTTGCCTTCAGACATCCCAAAGTTTGAATCCAAGCCTAACGAAGATCCAGGAGATCATGTGACTACCTTCCATCTTTGGTGTTCATCTAACTCGTTGAAAGATGACTCTGTACAGTTGTGATTGTTTCAATGTGCTCTCATTGGGAGTGCCGCAAAATGGTACATTGAGATCGATCGCTCAAGATACTCTTCCTTCGATGAACTGGCGATGGCTTTCCTTAACCATTTCAATTTTCCTGTGAGATACGACGCTGGCACAAAATTGTTGGCCAATTTCTCACAAACAAAAGAGGACCATGTCTCTGATCACATTCGAGAATGGAGACGCAGAAAGAGTTTAATTAAGGTACCAGTCCCACCAAAATTCCTTCTCGAGTGGTTTCTTAATTCATTGGTCCCACAATTTTCCAAAGACGTCACGACGTTGGGAGTATTTTTCGAAGAAGACGCCATCATGAGAGCTCAACAACTTGAGCTAATCTATTCTCAGTTCGGGTTATTATACGAGATCTTTCCAGATGCACCACACTCAATACTTGATAACACCTGACAGATAGCTAGACCACATGTCGATGGTATTGTTGGTGTAGCACAAACAAATCCCGTTGAGCAATTGACGAAGCAGTTGCAGCAGTTGTCTATACAACACATAGCAGCCAGCCAAACTACTGCTTTGGATGCTCCCCTGACCAAAACATCGGATGTACACATAGTGCAATCGACTAATCCAAAGGCCACCCAATAGCCTAAAGGAAAGAAAAAACAATGAAGGAAGGGTAAGGGGGATAAGAAACCCATCGATAATGTTGGCGGGGGAAATACTGAGAAACGGAAGGCGAGGTATCCATGCAACCTGTGTGCGGAAGACCACCCGACCCACCTTTGTCCCTGGCTTGCAGAGGCCCAAAAATTTGTGACATAGCAAGAGCCTGTTGTGTTAACCAATCCATTCCAACATGGGCAAAATCTAACACGGGCCTCTACAAGCACAAGGGGGCAACCAAGGACCCTCTCTGCCTGTGAGCAACCCTGCATCTGCGAACATATATATGGTGAGGGGTGATGCTTTTATATCGACTAGAGTGCATGACTATAGTAAACCAAGCACTTCTGAGAAGGGTAAAGAAGCTGAAGTCCCATCTCTTCCTCTACAGATTGAGAAGACATTGGGAGAAATGATGACACACATCCCCAAAGGTGCGTTTAAAAAATATTCTCACAACCCAAATGCAAGGGCTGCCCATAACTATTCTGTGGTGGAAGATTTATCACAAACCCCTTGTGTGATGTCCGCTTTGGAGGTCCTCCAAAGTTGCCCTTCCCAGAGGAAAGCCTTGTTAACCGCTTTAGGATCTACCGAGAATTGTAATCCAGGTACAATCATGTTGGATACAACCAACTTAAAACCTCGTCTTCCTTACTACGTAGTGTTTCAGATAGTAGTGTCTTATCCCATGAAAACCTTTACTCAGAATATCTTTCACATGGTGGTTGATGAGGGCGCCTCGACATGCGTTATGTCGTTGGCATGTTGGAAGGTTGTTGGCCAGCCCATTTTGTCTCTGTCACCTACTCTCCTCACCACTTTCGACGGTCATTTGTTCCAACCACATGGTATCATTCCTTCTTTCCCCGTGTAGTTAGGAGGGAAGACTGTGTGTGTCGAGGTACAAGTAGTCGATGTGCCCCTCGAATATAACCTCTTGTTAGGAAGGATTTGGACATATGCCATGCAAGTTGTAGTTGCTACCATTTTCCGAGTCTTGTTGTTTCCACATGAGGGTCGGATAATGACCATCGATCAATTGTCTTTCTCCAGACTTGACCCTTCATTGGGGGCATCCACGGTCTCGATGATTGATAATCCTCAACCAGGTGTAGTCAACGTAGAGGTTGGTTTGTGCCCATCTTTGATGGGTACCTTCGATTACCTACCCCCTCAAGGTGATATCAAGTTTATATCCAATCACCATAAGGTTGAGATTTTTCAAGTTTCGTCGTTTTGCACAACTTACTTCAACGATTCATGGATACTTCCTTCCCCATCAGTCATGATGGATGGGATAGGGCACCTAGGCATGTCCATGCCCTTGTCTGCAGATGAAGTAGCGTACTCTTTAGTCCAACAAACTTCAACTAGCACTGATCCAACTCCTACACAAGAGTTTGATCCACTTCTAGAGCCTATTTGGGCTCAGGGTTCTCTCGCTGACACTGATTCATTAGACTTAGTCTTGCCCTCTGATGAAGCTATAATTGAGGCAATGAATAGTCCAGACAAACCCTGGGAAGATCTTCATCACAGATCATAATTCCTCCTAGAGTTAACCAGAATCGAAGTTAGACAATTCACCTTGACTATGACGGGAGATAGGTCTTGTCCTATTAATCCCTTAGCTACACACGAGGTTTATGCTGAGGGTAATATGGAAACTATTGTTGAAACCTTACCGATCAATATCTCCCAAACCCCTGGCCTCATAGATAATGTTTTCGTCAGAGCATACTGCTCCCCTGAGGAGATACCCGACATCAACCCACAAAGTGTCAATCATGAGCTAACTTTGTTTTTTTTCAAGCTCGCTTTGAGATCCGAAAGAAACATCCGGAGAGACTGCATTTATGCTTTTCGATATCATCTGGATTAACTGAGAAAAGTAACCTCTATGGGTCTTCTTTTAATCCCTTTTCAGACCCTCTAAACATGAAAATATTGCTGAGCGATCTTGTGGCCTTTCACGCTCGTTAAACTAAAATTTTAAGTCACGTCTGTCTAGCGGTAGTTTACCCCTTTTTCGGTCTGGACGGTCAATTGTACGAACAAAAGTATACTCTATGGAACTTCAGTTCTCTAGAAGAGTACCCTCAGGTATAATTTTATCCCTTTTTCGGGTCTAAGGGACTAAACTTATGAAAAAGGAACCCCCTCGGAGTCCATAGTTAAGCTCTTTTCAGACTCCCTAAAATTGAAAAGATCATCGAGTGACCTTATTCTTTCACACTCATTAAACTGGTCCATAAGAACATTCCTGACGAAGTCCATAGTTAAGATTTTTTCAGACTCCTTAAAAATGAAAAAATGGCCGAGTGATCTTGTCTTTCTCACACTCGTTAAAATGGTTTTGAATAGATGTCTTGTTGGTGCTAATTTACCCCTTTTTCGAACCGACTAGACTATCTTCGAAAAAGGTACCCCAATGGAGTCTCCTTTTACGTTTTTTCAGACTCTCTAAATATGAAAAACCATTGATCTTACCTTCTCTAGGCTTGTTAAACTTGCATCGAAGGACGTTACCATTGTGTGTTTTGTTAACCATGTTTGCATACCTGCATCTTTGGTCTAAATGTCGGCTCCATGTTGCTCCCAACTGAACCATCTAAAGCATACCTTATACGCAAGCCTTGTAGCACTTTGCCTCCGCGTCTTAACACCTTTGGCCCCCAGAGGATTTTTCCTGAGTATCGTTATTCTAAACATCAGTCTTGTCCTTGCGCCTTGAACTTGTATGTTTGTAACACTCGTTCCTCCATTGTAACGAAACATTCTTTTATTCTTTTTCCAAAATTATTGAAAAAGACAAAAAAATCAAATATACACCAAAAAGAGGAAGGGAAAAGTATTTTCTTTATTGGTGGCATAATGAGTCGCCCTTGGATAAATCACATCTGTCCATTTGTTCGTCAAAATATGGGATGTAATATGACCTTAGGAATTTTTTCTCGCTACATAGAGTTGTGTCCTCCTCCGTTTGGTTATTCTTCTAAACATATGGAGAGTTTGCATTGCCTCCTACTTCGTAAACTTATGATTAATGCCATGCTGCCTAAGTCTCATCATTTGTCATGTTGTTGTCCAATGGAAGTTTCTACCATGCCTGATTCGGCCCCTCTGCAATTTGTCTCTTTCCCTCATATTGGGCCATGCTAAATGTCCAATCAAGTCCTTGTTTGAAATCAATGAAGCCTTCAGTCTGATCATCAAGATTCTCTAGTCCATGATCGACAAGTCGTTGAAGACCTCTGGGTAGTGAAGTCATACACTCATATTACACTCCTACCCAAGTTTTGAAGATTTTGAAGTTGTTGCTTGAGATTTGAAGCCCTCATCTCCAGCCATTAGGCCTTATCAGCTTCTACGAAGATGGATACTCTACATGTATATCTTTTTGATTTCGAGATGTAGCTCCGTTGTGTATTGTTCGCGGCTACACTTTATATAGTTATATGACATGGATCTACAGTTTATTTGATTGGTAGCCATGTGTTTATTCTATCCTGAGCATGGGTATGCCTTCCTCAGTGAGACATTTGTTATTTTGCAGACGACACCTCCCAATTCCTGGTTCCTGGGCTCACTTGTTTGGCACATCAGTAAAGATTGGTAATGTATTTCGGCCATCAGATGCTCTTCTGACCTCACACATTAGGGGGCATCTGATATAACCCTAATTTACACCATACATGCTTACCTGGCATCAGGCCATCTCAGATTCTGTCTTTGCCAAAACACTACTGATTAACTCTTCTAAAAACTCCATTTTTAAAAGTCCACGCTAGCTGACCCACTACAGCCCACGTGGATCTACAGTTTCCACACTAGATGGCCCACTATAGCTCGCGTGGACCTTCAAAAACACAAAAAAAGGAAAGTTGCCAACGTAATACATAGCTTTGGGTGAGTTAATTTAATCTTCTGCCTAAGTCTCATCATTTAATATTCCGGCCATGCATGGCCAAGGGTTCGCACAAATACCTAGCTTCTTCTAGCCTATAAAAGAAGGGTTAGGGGTCCTATTTGGAGGAGGAGAATAAGAGTAAAGAAACTTTTCCCAATTGCACATTCCCATTGTCCCAACCCTTTAGCCATGCTTGTGCAAAGAGAGATACAAAGCAAAGAAGTTGGAGGACAGTTGAAGAGGAGCCCAGGATCAGGATTCGCGGAGCAGTGGCTGGTCTCGACATTGTAAGTTGATTCATTAAAGTTAATAATAAAGAAATGATTTTCCCATCCCACTATATGAGTTCTTCATAGTTCAGTAAATATATGTTTGAATCTCTAACCCATTAGTCTATAGGTAAAATGCAAGTGTATTTTTTTGCTTGTTTTGAATGTAGGTCAGCCTTGGGAGGAGAGCTACTAACACACGATCAAGCGTGAAGAAGGATCGACATCGAACATTTGGAAAAAGGTATGTTGGTCTAACCATGTATTTGCTGAAAAGAAATGGGGATTAAGTCTGGGATGAAGGTAGAAAGTTTTTTTCTTTTGGTCATATCTGCATGCATAATATAACCCTATTTTCTAGTCCATAGGGGGATTTCCCATCACAACACTCCTTCAATTTCTGTAATTTGAATATTTCATGGGGCATCTTCATCTGGTGCTTCCTCTTCAACATGATAGGATGACATTAGTTATTTGACTATCTGTTTGTTCTATTGTTGATATTCTGTCATGAGTTCAACTTTTGATTCATCAATAAATATTACACCTTTTATTTTCTTTAGATCTGAATCAATGTTGGGGTTCCCATGTTCAAATGAGAAAGTTACTACAAAATTCTACTGTAATGTTGTCCATTCTGTAGTGTTTATGCGCATCTCCTAGTCTACATATCAGTTTTAATAGACTCCTTCTAGTGTGTGGATAAAGTGATGAGGCCATTCTTCTGGTGGTGTCATCCTCCATTGTGTTATGCATTGTTCCAAGTGTTCTGTTGGTGTTCCTTTCCCATCATACCTCTACATTTTATTGTTGCCTTGTTCTACATCAAATCTAATGCGTAGTAATCATTTACATTGGTACTAGTCCTGAATTTTTTCTTTGTGCGCACCCCACCATATTACAGGTGTAGCCTTGAGTAAAATATCTAGGGTGAAGAGCCTCTAATTCTCTAATACCTCCTCTTCATACTTTGTCATAAACTCCTCTAAGTCATTTACCATATGAAAGATGGGAAGTTCTCTTATATTTTTACCAACCCATCTTACTGGGTGGTCTATTCTTGCACACCTTCTTATGGAAACTTCATGTAGTCGATGTTGCCAATTCTCTTATCATGTGCTTTTGATTCTTGCACATGATGTGATTCTTATCCAGCTAAGTACCCCATTTGTAGTTGGGTTAACATTATCTTCTTCGTGTGTAGTGGTTCTATACAATTGGTTTATTTCCTCCAGATCTAAACAGGTGGGTTCTACAAACCTTTCTCCCTTTGAAGGGTCTAATGGTGCAATGACTCTATATTCACGTGATTCAAATGTCATTTTTATTGTCTTCAAATTGATTATGGCCTGGTTTTCAAATGCCCAATCCAATCCAAGCAATGTTGGATATGGTGTTGTGCCATCTACTATCTCTATTACTTCAAAGTCTTCCTTAGTGCGCACTCCATCCAAATCTATTGTCACACCTTTAAGCCTTCCAATTGGTAGAACTATGTGTTGATTTGCTAATTTAAACTGGACAGGTGAATAGCTTAATGTGGGTTCTCCCATACACGGCCATGTCTTCTTAGGTAAAACATTTACTTCCAACCCTAAGTCCAATATAATATCCCCCATATTTAAATCCCCAATGTTAACATTCATTTTGAATTCCTTGCTTGTCCTCCTTTTGGTATGGAGGTGATTGACTGTTTTATGCTCTAACTTCCCTTCTACCTCTGTGTTACATCTTTATAGAATATTTTTCAAAACTCTAATAGATGATGGATCATTCAGTAGCTTAACATAGGATTGCAGAAAAGTCTTTATGGTACTTACTTTCTCTACAAGTTGTAGTTCACTGGAGTGGTCCATTGATGAAGGCATATTGTACATTGGTACATTCTGAGTATGTTGTGCAGTTGATGTTGATGCAACATGTTTCTTGAGAAACTCCTGTATGGCCTCCTTAAATGTCTCTTTTTCTTTATGCGCATCAAACTGCTTCTATGTTTCAGTATTTTTCTTCACCCATTGGTGTTGTGCTGGCTCTTTTCTTACTGCGTCAGGTCCTTTCTTAGCTCCTCCTCACATGGTTATGTTGATGTTTCTTAAATCATACCTGTCTTCTACAGAGATCCATTGGACATTCTAGTTCCTATTTTCTTGGATCTTCCCCAAGAGTGTTGGACATTCCTTTGCATCATGGTCTTTTGTGCGACAATACATACATGTTGCTGGTGGAAGTGGAAATTCCCTTGCATAATGTTCTGATTTTTGGAAATTGTGGCACACTACTGGGCCTCTACCTCTTCCAAATATTGCTCGACCTCATCCTCCACCTCTATATCCAGTTCGATCTCCTCGCGGCACGTTGTACTGAGGTACATGGTTATACTATGTGGGGTTATACTATGGATGCACAATGTTATATTACTGCTACACATTTTTGTATGGAGGTGATACATGGTTGAACTAAGGTGCATCTTTCCCTGTCATCATTTCTGCTTGCACCCTATAAGTATTTGAAGTTCTTTCTCACATTAGTTCCATTTTCCTACAATGTTTATCATCATGACCCACTAACTTGAAAAAATTGTAGTATGAACGTTTGGGTACTTTCTAATAATTCTGCATCATGGGACAATGATATGGATCATGTCCATGCGTTTTACAAATCTCACACCACAGTCCTCTTGCTGGAAAATAATTTGGTACTCTTATTTCCATGTACTGCATGAAAGTTGGACATTCATTCTTATGGTGTCTTTCTGTCTTGCATGTGGTACACCAAACAACTTCTCTTTTCTCGTTTCCCTTATGTTGGTTAAGATGAAATGCTATATTCTTCACATCCTCCTTCAAGTCCTCTATTGTTGGATCTGTATTCTAATGCTGGTTCTCTTCTAGTTGTAAGGATACCTTCAGAGCCTATGCCTAGGTTTGGAACTTATGTTGTCTCAATGGGTATTTCAAATGTGGTAACAGTGAGTTCACAAATAAGTGCCTATGTTGCATGCTAGTCATTACATACTTTAACTTTCCTTTGAGACGCTTAAAACTATGATCAATATCCCAAACAGACTCACCTAATTTATGCATGATTTCAATCATTTCATTCATGTACTTATATTCTGAGCTAGGCTTCTGAAATTCATTGATCAATAGTTTCTTCACATATGCAATAGTCCTTGTTACTCTTGGTGGACTATTTACAACTAAACTTATGTACCAATCTAGTGCGCGGTCTCTTAGCGTGATAGCTAACTTTGCAAGTTTTGTATCCCCATATGTGATATGTTTTTCTTCTCAGATCTTCTCACAAATGAATAAATTCTTTTTAGGGTCCTCAGATGCCTCTCCCCAAAATTCTGGTAACTTGATTGTGGGATCATGTCCTGCCATTCTAAACTGTGTTGAACTACTACCTCCGCGCGATGTAGATATTTGACTACTAATTTCTAAACTGGCTCCTCCAGTTGTTGCTCCTTGTTTAGATGTGTTTCCTGCGGTCCTTCTTCCACTAAAATTTGGTTGTCTAAATGGTGGTGTTCTTTCTAGTGTACTAGTCGCACATAGGGTTATGGGTTCCACACTAACATTTATCTGGATTGGAGTTCTACCTTTTGTTCTTTCCTTTGGACCGTCTGTCTTCCTTTCATATGTTGTGTGCATTATTTCCTCAATTTCATCCACATCCTGGATATCCTCTACCTCTTCCTCATCACTTTCCAAGCCCTCTCTATCAGTTATGGCTCTCTTCTTATTATTCATCTTATATTGGTAGCGTACTCCACTGCGCGTCTTTCCAACAGATGCCATTATCTTCTTTATTTGGTATTCCTCCATCATGATTGGGTCCATGGCCTCCTTCTTATTTCCCTTATCCACCTCTTCCTCCATTTCTTCGCTTCCTCTTAGTGCTTCCCCCCTTCCCCCATGCACGTAGGGAAGTTTAGTTGTCTGATTCCATGGTCATCACATCGTTGTTATACAATAAAATATTGGTTTAAGTGTACAATGATATGATATAACTACCTCTGGGTCCTTTTAGAAACTCCTTCTCTGATGCACTGTAATACTTCACAGTATCTACTACAAATTTGGTGATAAATCTTGCAAATATATTGTCTAACCAAAAATCTACTACGTGCGTAAATTTGTTGTAACTATGCGATCTCCATAGGATTCCACTCCACTTGTCTGATTCGATTTGTACGGTGGTTGTATTTTAACCTCAATATCAACTCCTGTAGTACATGTGGGAAATCACATAAAAATGCCTCATGCAAGTCACTAAACACACATTTTATCCAAATATTTTCATGGTGTTGTCTTAGGGTTTTTGTTATCCTTCTGCGCAAAATCAAGTTGCTTTGTTTTCAAACATCTTTCGATCTCTGCCTTCATTGGATTCCATGGCCTTAACATTCCTTTTTATACCTTCATTCTCCACATGCTTCTTATACAGATCTCGTCCACTCAATCCCATGTAGTTCCATCCGACAACATAACCATTGTTTGGTTAGACTTCTTTCTCTTCTACTTCTTGGGATGACCCAGGTTCATATCTCAACAGGTTTCCAACAAAACCCTATAAAACTATCGACCCTATTGGTAAAACAAAAGGCAACACAACACAAAGAGTGCACTACGTAGTCTCACCCAAGATAGTTCTATGGATGACTGCAAAGCTCAAGTGCTTGCAGTCTAGGAAGGAGTTGGGATATGGGATTTACTTGATCTTCTTCATGACTTAAACTAATTATTCCTTCTATTATTCCTAAGATTCATTCATTATTTTAATCCATGCATGCATTCTAACATATTCATCTTAACCATTCATTCATTCATAAAATAATCACTGAAAGAAGTAAACATGCAATAAACATTACAAATAAAACATGTTTTACTGTGGTTCACCCCCTCCTGGGCTACGCCCACAAAGATTTGGCTTTTCTACTCTTTATTAGGTTTTCTGTAAAATATGGTGTTGCACGAACTACATCTCCAATCATACAATCATGAAAAGGTTCAATAACTTCAGTGAGGTGGACTAGATCACACCAATCTCTTCATCTTGTGATCTAACCCTCAAAATCTAACCTACTTGGCTCTTCTACAACTCAACAACTTACAAAAATATTAGAACTACAATAGTCGAATTGGAATAGTATCTGAACTGAACATAAATCCGAAGAAAAACAACCAGAACCAGAACGCCAACCTAGATCTCCTAGGTTCTTATTTATACTATTTTACAGCTTATTAGTCATTACAATCTCTTACCAAAACCCTAACCCTAGCATGGTTAGGTTTACCTGCCTGTGCACCTTGCATTCTTTCCTTCTTTGCATGTGGCGTTTCTTTGCACCTGTTGCTTTTCCTACCAGTTGTTCTTCCTTAAGTTGGATCCTATAAATCAGGGGGTTGGAGCCTCCTTCCAGTTGGTGCTGGATGATTTAGGGAGTTGTAGCTTCCTTCAGGTTGGAGCTTGTAAATAGGGGGTTTGTGTATCCTTCCAGTTGGTGCTAGAGAATCTTGGAAGTTGGTGCTTCTTTTGGATGTAATATTAAATATATAAATATATATATATATATATATATTAAAAAATGTTTCGTGGTTTTCTCCCATTCGGGTTTCCATGTAAAACTCTTATGTATTACGTATCTACGATTATATGTTGATGATATCTTAAATGCAATCAGATGTGATAAATTGTTGGATGGTTACATGTAATAATTAAAAATTGTAAAAAGTGCTCAATAATGATTCACCCCCGTCTCAGTATTGGTGAATATTCCAACAAATATCCCACATCCACATATTTATTTACAACTTTCTAAAATTATTTCCCTATAAGCAAAATATTTCTATGTAAAAATTCATAGAGATTCTTGGAAATATTTCTAGGGACCATACCTTTGTATTACATTTCACCTTTGGTGCATCATGGGGGTAAAATGGAGACACTTTAAAAGTAAACAAAAAGGAGCCACCTCTACACAAGATTCAAGAGAAGGAAATCATTTAAATTAATAATATCCTATCAAAACCCGAATCAGATGAAACCAAAGTTATCATTTTTCATAATTTTCAAACCTGAAATGACTTATTGATACTAGCCTTCATGAGGTTGAAGCACAATTTAAAAGTTCATGAGATCATCCTTTCCATTTGGAAATGATATATTAGTATTCTTTGGCAAGTTCAATTCATTGATAAATATAAATTTCCTAGTAATGAATTAATTTCCAAGAAATTAGAGAAATAATTGACACTGTCAAAATCAATAACCTAATCCCACAACATATTTTATGTCCTCTAGTTGATACAAATATACAAAATTAGAACTTTTTTTTCAAGGAATAGATAAATCGATTAATTTAGTCATTTAGATGACTATTTTTCTCTCCCGCCCAACCTTCCCATTAATCGATAGGAAATAATTGCATTGGTTCCCCACTAATAAATCTATTGAGGAGGACTAAAGACTTATGCATGTGTAAACCTTGGTTCTATCTTGGATTGCCCATCCTCCCCCCAAAAATGGTTGACTCACTTCTCAATATTCCCCCTTTTCCTCTACTGAAGCTTACAAAAATCACCAAAAAGTCTCTTGGAGTAATGAATTTTGGCCTATTTTTGCATCTCCATTCCAAACCATTTTAAATTTATCCAAATTCTCCACTGAGTTTTTCCATGTCTATTGTCATTACTCACTATTCAAATTTCATCAACAACAAGTCTACTGACAATAAGTATCACCCTATTCTTCAAAAACCATTAAATTCCATTTTCTAAATTTTGGAGCAGAATCAACCAATGTCCCTCACTGGAACTTTTATGGTCCTCTTCACTTTGGACTTACCCCTAAAATTTCACCTAGTTCTAATATTTC
>SNQJ01S0094993.1:0-11246 GCA_010110895.2 Picea sitchensis
CTGGTGCTTGGTAGGGTGGGAAGCAACAGACATAATATATTTATATGATTATTTGGTTTGTGGAAAGTAATATAAAATCCTCTGGTGCTTGGTAGGGTGGGAAGCAACAGACATAATATATTTATATGATTATTTGGTTTGTGGAAAGTAATATAAAAGTAATTATACAGGTGAAAGTTTATCATAATTTAATTGTCAATTAATAGTGGAGACACTTATCATTGGCTGCTATCTGTAAATGCAGACTGATTCATCAATGTTATTCAATACCCTAGAATATGAAAGTTTATCATAATTCAATTGTCAATTAATAGTGGAGACACTTATTATTGAGTGCTATTTGTAAATGCATACCGATTCATCATGTTTAAAAATAACTAACTTTTAACCAAGCAAAAACAAACCATACCTAATACCTATAAATAAAGTGAAACATAGTTTTATAATTTTAATTTTAATATACAAACAAAAAAAATAGTTGAGAGATTTTATGGCTTTTCAATTATACACATGTTAATTTTCATAATCTTAATTTTAATATATAAATAAAAAAAATATTTATTTTCAAAATTTGAAATAATAATCGATCAAATTAAATTTGTTAAAAAAATTATTTTTCCAAAAAATAAAAAAAAAATTAATTATTAAATTTCCATTTAACTTAAATTTAAGTTTAAGTTGTAAAATTTTAAAATAAAATTGTTATTTTTTTTCAAAAAAATAAATAGTTATAATTATATATTAGATTATACATGTTATTGTCTTAATGGACTTTGCTCAAATGTTGAACCTAACAAACCCAAATCCACTTAAGACTCTCACCTTCTTACCAAAGAAGGATTCTATTGCAAACAATCCAAAAATTGTGATGTTATTTTTAGTCTTTCAAAAAACCGACCTCATTGACTAAAAAAGCATAAGTACCATTTCTTTATTGACCATATCGAAAAATGGTTCACACATAAAAACAAAATGTGACCATACTCTTCTTAGGGATGAGAAAGATAAATTAATACTGGAACTCCATAGCATCAAACTCTTGACCCTACCAAAATCCGTATAGGTCAAAATTTCCTAAGGTCAATGAAAGCTCATTGACTTTTTTATTTAGTTCTTTGTATATCTACTTGAAGGAATATCGCTGAAAAGATTGCAGGGAGGAGTGAATAGCACCCTCGCTTAATCTCATTGTCCCAGGTAAGGAGCTCATTGTTTAGGGCAAGCCAAAGAGAAATTTTACATTTAGATGCTCCCCAAATTTTCCATAAAATTTACCACCACCATCTTCTTTATCCCACAAACTATAACTCAATTGGAGCACTGTATCCAAGATTTGTCACAAAATCTCTAGTACTGGGATTTTTAAACCAACAAAGTGAGTCTTCTTCTTCCTCTACCAGTCTAATAAAGTTAGAGAAAATATTTCAAACATAGTTGTGCCATTCGACTCAATCCCTGAAAGACCAAGATCCAATTTATTTTTCCATTCCCTTTTGCCCAAATCCTAAGCATATTGGGCTTTAGCATCATCCAAAGAAAGGATACTTGCTCCATGGAGAGAGTGAACAAGACCGTGTAGATGATAGAAGTCTTCACCAACTCCCAACCATGGATCTTCACCAATTCTAACTTTCTTACCATTCCCCACCTTCCATATTGTCCAAGGACCAATTAGAGGAAAGGAGATGACCAACACCTTCCAAACTATAGATCCATTTTTTGAGGATTTTCTAGGAGCTCGATACTAGTCCTCCATCGAAAGGCAATTCAGAGATTTAGAATGCATAACTTTTCCCTAGAGAGAAAAAGTGTGAGTGAGTTGCCATAAGATTTTTTCTACTAAAGATTGGGAGAACTGGTAGATATTTTTGAGTCCCCATCCTCCTTGATTTTTTGGTAAGGCTATCTTGGACCACTTCACTAAAGGGAGGCCCTCATAGGCCCGATTTCCAAACCAAATAAATCTAAAACTTGTCTTCCTTATTTTGTTAAGATTACCCTTGAGAACATTTGCAATAGAAGTCTAGAAAATTGGAATACTCTCTAGGGATGATTTAAGAAAAACAAGTCACCCACTGTGCAATAGCAACATGTTCACCCAAAGAGAGATATGAGCCTCAACCTTTTTAAAAATCCACAGCAAGTGTATGAATTTGTAGGAATTTGTCTTGATAAAAAATCCCAAATACTTTAATCCATCATCTACAAGGAAAGGGAAACAATTATGTGAGCATGTGAAGAATATCGTTAGAAAGATTGCATGGCACCAAACAAAACTTTGAACCATTAATTTCCATACTTATCACTTTTTTATACAAATCAAGGATCTTGTCCATGACCTAAAATTTATAAAGAGATCCATCACCAAAAAGCAATAAATCATCCATAAATAAGAAATGGTAAATATACTCTCTCTAAGAGACCTTTACCCCTTAATATCTCCCTTGCTAAAATAAAATTGTCATTTTCATATAAAGAAACATTAAATTTAAATTTTAAATTTATTTTGTAAACATAAAATAAAATAATATTTTTAAAAGAATATATCCAATACTTTATAGAATGTATTATATAATCTTTTTTTATATATAATAATAATATTGGTGTATGAGACCCTCTTGTTTGTGGGACAAGGGAAGTATACATACCTTACCTCTCTCTGGATTTGAACTTGCAACCTTTTAAGAGGAAACACATGTTCTTAACCATTAAGCCCACTCAAATTATAATTAAAAATTCTATATAAAAAAAAAATTATATAATTATAATATATTTAGAAATTGTAATAATAATATATAGAAATTGTAGTAATATAAAATATATCACTACAATATAAATATAATTAGAAATTGTCATAATATATGTAAAATGTATATGGAAAAAAATCAATATAACTATCTTAAATTATTCAAAAAAAATTTGAATTTTTTTTGAATAATAATAAAATGTCCAATCTACATTAATCTATATCCTTAAGTTATTTAATGTTTTCTAAATAAAAAAATAATATAAAAATAAACACACATACAAACATTCGATGCACAAATAATATAAAAATAAACACACATACAAAGAGTGGGTAAAAAAAACAACATAAAAACATAGCTTCACTCTATTTATGTTTAATTTGTTTGAATTCTTTGTGTTACATGTTGAGAATTTCATGCTTCTATACCAACTATTAAAAGTAAAAGTAAGATATTAAAACAACATAAAAACATAGCTTCACTCTATTTATGTTTAATTTGTTTGAATTCTTTGTGTTGCATGGTGAGAATTTCATGCTTCTATACCAACTATTAAAAGTAAAAGTAAGATATTTTACTTATAGGCTAAGGGGTATTTATGTTTAATTTGTTTGAGTTCTGTGTGGCATGCTTCTATACCAATAAAAATAATCCATTTAAAGGGATTGGTGTATTAAATAAAAAGAATCCATTAAGGGGTATTTATGTTTAATTTGTTTGAGTTCTGTGTGCCATGCTTCTATACCAACTATTAGATAAAAATAATCCATTTAAAGGAAATGGTGTATTAAATAAAAAGAATCCATTTAAAGGGAATGGTGTTTGTGTTTAAAAAAACCTAAATGTTTCATCAAGATAGTTTATTGAGACCAAGGGTAATGTATATGAACCTACCATTATAAACTTAATGGTACTTGCTAAGCAAGATTCCATAAGACTTCGAAAGCCCAATACCACTCTTGTGTTGAAGAGCATGTTAGGTTACGGAGCGTAGGATCTAGCGAACAATCGTGGCAGTTAAGATGCTATATTCACCCTACCATTAGGTTGTTTCATTTATAGTGGAACATTGGTTAGTTATGAGTTGAGATGATAAAATATGAGTTTAATATTTTAAAGTTAATCAATGATTTATAAGAATAAAAAAATATAATAATTATTTATAAAGGTATTAAAAGTATAATAAGTATGTAAATTATTATTATTATTATAGATTAGAATTTGTTTATGAGATTTTTGAGAAAAGTAAGAGATTACTTGGATTTTTTTAAAAAGTTATTTTTGTGTTAGAAAAGCATTAAGTAAAACATTTTGACATCATCATAGTTTTGATGATTTAGAAGGTTAAAAATGTCGGTATTGTGACATATATTTTGAAATTTTAGATCTAATTTAGTTATATGCATAACATATATATGTTTTTCATCTTCAACCCTTTGAGTGTCACAAAGATGATAGATTCTTTCATCCCACGGTGTTTTGTGAATTTTGCGATGCCCAATTTCACTATAGAGCTCGTGAGAGTTTGTTCTTATTTTAGTAATGTTGATTTTCTTCTTTAGGCTAATCAAAATAAAGAGATACTTTTGATCTCTTAGACTAGGGTTAACCACCTCCTTATAGTAACTTAATTTTATTTTATCCTCTAATTTGTTATAGCACCATAGATTCTCCTTAAAATTAGTTGTAATTCTATTTTTAATATTATTGATATTCTCTAGAATGACTTCTCCTCTTATCTTTAGCTAGGACTTGGCATCCTTGTGCCATCCCCACTTGAGCCACTAGTGGTTTTGGAAGGAGTTTGAAGTAATTTGGGGGAGCCTCTAGTTGTCCATGTTCTTTATATTGTTCTTGTACAGTAAGTACATAATCATAATCATGCTCTCAATGGGGGAAAAGCTCACTTCTATGAGGAGGATCGGATCAGATAGGATAGGGTGTATTTTCTTTAATTTTAAGATATAAATTACAAAATTATTTTGGATCTTATTTATCTTTGTCTAGGATTCTCTAAAGATATTGCATCCCCAAATTTCACATCCATGTAAGATAACAAGAGTGATGGGAGTCTGAAAGAGGACTTTTTTCTTATCCCACAACCAAAGGTCTGTTAATTTACAATTGTTTTCAAGCCCATAATAAGCTTTCCACCCTCCATTTATCCTTTTTGCAACACTATATAATTGTAGTTGAGCTTTTGATGAATATAAATTTCAAGATATTTGTATGAAGGCACTTCCTCCAAACTATTGTCGTCGTATACAAAAATATTGTAGGTGACCTTTTGGATTTAATTGTCATACCTTTCATTTTGTTAGTGTTCACAGTCATACCCATACTAGAGTAGAGGTCCTTATGGATTCTTAGTTGTTGACTGAGGCCATAGGGATTCCTCGCCATATGAACAACATCATCAATGTAAATAAGAAGGATGATGACTATACGAGAGAGTATCATGATGAAACAACCTGCAACTTGAAAAAAATCTTATAACTTATCAATGTATATGCCAAAAAGGATAGGGGATAGTGGACAACCTTATTTAACTCCTATAATACAATTAATTTCTTCTAACCAACTCTTGGTGTTCCTAAACTTGAAAATAATTTTCTCATACAAAATTACCACAACAACTCTCAATTAGAAAGGAAATTTTGGCTCTTTTAACCTATTCCAAAGGTTAGTCCTAGGGAATATGTCAACAAATTTTCTAAAGTCAATGAAACAATGAAGGAGATTGGTTTTATTATTGTGGAGCTCCTCTATAATTATCATAAATGTAACAAAGTGGTCTATAGTTGAATGATATCCTTTAAATCCAACGTGGCCTTTAGTTCTTTATCCATGGTTTTCTATCCACAAGTTGATCTTATTTTCCAAAATACGTCTATATAGCTTGGCTAAAATGGGGATAATCATAACGGTCCTATAATTAGAGGGGTTGATTATATTACCACTTTTAAAAATTGGTACAATGAGACTTTGAGTCTAGGCTTTAGGGAAGTCTTGTTTGACTGCTAAAATGAAGAGTTTGTGTATGTGAGGGATGAGGACAAACCCTCTATGTTTTAATATTTTATCTTGGTAGCCTTTGATGTCCTTATCTTTCCCTTTTGCAAGTCGCTTAACCCCAATTTATGTCTTCTATAGAAAAAACTTCATCCTTTGTAGAAATGTTTGAATGTTGTCCAAAACATTAGGGGATTCAATAAAAAGTTTAAGGTAGGAATTCCATGCAATTAGGGGAATCATGTTATTTTCTTTAGTTTTATGAGTTAGAATTGTCCTCCATAATTTCTTAGGATCTAGCTTAGATAGGTGAAACTACTTTCTATTTAAGTAGTTCCCTTTTTATTTATTTATTTAGGGCTTTGTATCTGTTTATCTTATTGTATTTTAAGGACTCATTATGAGCATCCCTAATGGGTTTTATGGAAATTTTACACTCATTATCATACTAAAGGTTATCTATTATGTTTTTTCTTTTTACACAACACCTCAATAGAGAATTTGTTAATGGAAGTAAAGAGGGTTGCCATAAAATTATGACAGAGGTTTTCAAAATTTATCTTATATGAAAGGACCTTCAATTCATTATTTAAGTCCTTTAACAAAAGTTCATTTTTATTTATCTTAAAAAGAAGCGCTTTTGGTTATCAGAGTTCTCTTCAATAGGGATTTTTTGCATGCCAAATTTTAGAATTAGGGTTAAAGGTCTATGATCAAATTTAGGATCATGGTTGTTTAAAAGGTCAAAATTTACTATGTGGTTGTATACGAGGATATTTGATATCACATAATCCATGACACTGTTACCCAACCCATGGATGCAAGTCATTCGACTAGGTTTTTTCCACTTCATTAGACCATTGCAAATTATTAGATATTGAGAACTGCAAAGCTTGATTAGCTCGGTACCAAACAAATTCTTAGTCAGGTCTTCACAGTTTCGTTTGTACATGTTAGTTAAAATAAGGTCCTCCTCTAGCCAAAAAGGATTAGGGTTGGAGTTGTTGCTTAAAATAATAGCTTGATTAGTTAGAGTTCTAGCATTAAAGTCTCCTAGCAAGAGGATACTACCTTCATTTCTAAGTCAGGTCGTCATAGTTTCTTTTGTATATGTTAGCTAAAATAAGGTCCTCCTGTAGCCACATAGGATTAGTGGATTAGTGTTGGAACTGTTGTTTAAAAGAATAGCTTGATTAGTTAGAGTTATGGCATTAAAGTCTCCTAACAATAGGATGCTACCTTCATTTATGAGACTTGTAAATATCTTGTTCTAATCTTTTGTAGGAACAAATTTTATCTAAAATGGTTTTTTTTATAAAAAGTAGAATTAATACACATGAAATATCATACTTCTATATACATATTTAGGCCATTAAAATCTAAAATCATTATCCATATCTATTGATTGAAAAAATCTTTCTTATGAAGCCAAATATGAAAAGAAATATTTATTTTTATGTAACAAACTAAGCCTTCAAAAATTAAAATCTATTTTTGAAACTGTAATGCAAATTTATATCATAACAAATTAGTATTAAACTAAAAAATAATATATATATAATAATCATGAAACCAAATTTTAATCTATATAAATTTAAAACCAAATTTTAATCTATATAAAATTATTTTATCATCATTATATATGATATATGTGAAAGTAAATTTATGTATTATATGTATAAAAATAAATTTATTTTATCACTTTCACCATGTATATTTTCAAATAAAAACTATATGTAATGTCTTTATAAAAATATTTTATTATTTATTCTTTATTATAAATATATAAGAATTTAATCTTTTTCTTAAACATTATTTAATATTTTTTATATAAGAATTTATTTATTTTTTAAATATTATTTAATATTTTTTTATGAATAAATAAGAAAAAAAAACTAAAATTATAAATTTATTTTATCATTCTATTTCACATATGTGAAAGTAAATTTATATATTATATGTATAAAAATAAATTTATTTGATCACTTTCACCATGTATATTTTCAAGTAAAAACTATATGTAATGTCTTTATAAAAATATTCCATTCTTTATTATAAAAATATAAGAATTTAATCTTAAAAACTATATGTAATGTCATTATAAAAATATTTCATTCTTTATTATAAAAATATAAGAATTTATTTTTTTCCTTAAACATATTACTTAATATTTTTTTATTATGAATGAGAAGAAAAACCTAAAATTATTACTTAATATTTTTTATTATTATGAATGAATGAGAAGAAAAACCTAAAATTATGCTAAAATATCCTATTTATCATATTTATAGATAAAAATAAGATTTTACTATATATATTCTTCTTAATTTTATATATTATTATTAAATTTATAATCACAAATAAAATAAAAATTATTATAAAATAAGTAATTTATTAAAGAAAAATATTAAATTTAATTAACATTTTAATAATCTATAAAAATAAAAAAATCTTAAATCTTAATACTATTGATGACCAAATAAATTAATTAAACAATATTAAATTTAATTAACATTTTTATCATTTATAAAAATAAAAAATCCTAAATATTAATACCCATATATTAATATTAATACCTATATATTAATATTGAAAACAAATAAATTAATTAATTGTAAAAATGCTCCTTAAAAAACCCTTATATATTTCTTATGTATTTCCTTGGTACAATCCTAGTTTTTTTTGTAAATAAAAGTTCAGAACCTTGTATTAATAACGTCTATATGCTATACAATGACACGTGTTAACCACCTGTTCCACCACAAGAGGGAAACCAAAACAGGTGGCTACAAACTATTCAGATATTGACATGTTCTTCTGAGCTCCAGACTTGCTGGAACTAAAATGCTTACACAAAAATATACACTGTGTCTGTGAAATCAAAATTATGCAAACTATGCTCTGCAATCTTCCGCTAATTCTGCTAGGCTGGCTATATACGGAGCCGTCGTGACCAAAAATACACAGACATAATAAGAAAAAATTGCTAATAAATCTATATTGGTGTCATGGTATATTAGACCACCGACTCTGCAACTAAATAGACAAAAAAACTGAAACCTGGGGGCATCAATTCATAGCCGGGCTTGGTTGTCCATGTATAGTGTAGGCTGGGGTGAACCACTGACTTTAAGTCAGGCATCTGGTGCGCACAAGAGCATCTGTGAGCGCATCGAATAAAATATCCACTCATTGGCTAAGGACGTTCTGTGAATGCACCTGGTCATCCTTCTTTTGCCTGATCTCGAAGAGGAGTTGAAGGTGCTCCTCTATGAGATGGTTGGAAAAATGATGTGGCTGATCCTCCTCCTTGCCAGCCTCGTTGTCTGCTTCTGTGGTGAAATCCTTACCTGTTCCTCAGTTTTTCTTCAGCTGCCAGCTTGGAGGAATCTCCTCCTCCACCTTGCAGCTGCCAGCTTGGAGGAATCTCCTCCTCCACCTTGCAGCTGCCATCACCATAGTAGGGGTCACCTGGCTTAATGATGAGGGGGGGGGAATAAGTTGGTGTCCGGAGTGAGACACATGCCCAAGGGTGGCGCCTCCTCTTTAACTTCACTCGAACTGTGAAGCAATGGTGGAGACAGGGGATAATGAGCAGTGGAGGAGGTCGCCTCCAATTTGACTAGGTTGGCTCCATAGAATTGGAGAGGAGCCGACTGCATCCTCTGGGAGGAGTGACGAAGGCTAGAAAAGTGGGTGATGAGCGCTCTTTGAGAGGGGGTAAGACAATTAGCCCGAGAGAGGTTGTTGTTGTTGCGAGCACCCCTCTTTGGATTTCCGCGTTCCCGAGGCATGGTGGGGGGGATGAGGAGGTGGAGGAAGGAAGGAATGAAGGATGGAGGAAGAATCAGGGAGTGATGGAGGAAAATAGAGGAGTTGAGATGGAGAATGGAACGGAGGGAAGTGGAGAGGATGCCACTAGTTCACAAGAAGAGGTTGCAGAGAACAATGGTGCGGTAGTTTGCGTGAGAGTCGAGGAGCGTAGCAGGGAGAGTGCACTAGGGAGGGAATGGAATGGAATGAGCCCATTTTCCCCTCTTAACACCATAGAATCCTGAAATGACCTCTACATCTGTCATTGAAGCCTGAATTGACTATTGTGTCCTTCTGGTATGCCTTGCCTGGCTTCTTCGCTCACCCAATTTCCCAGCCAGGAACACTAGCATAACTCCTCTCATGGTGTGAGCCATGGAGGAATTAATGGGTAGGGGCTAGCGTCCGGAGTTAATAACTCCCTCGACTGCCCTGTTCCATCTGTCCTCCAACTCTCGCCAGGTGGCACCCCATCCGTGTGGGTACAATCCTAGTTTGAATGCATGTGAATTTTATATATTTCTTATGTATTTCCTTGGTACAATCCTAGTTTGAGTGCATGTGAATTTTAGTTTTGATATGTATCAAGAACACATCCTTCACATCCTCTAGTGCTCATCACATCCTCTAGTGCATTATTATATGGATTGATCTAGCCTCAACTACATATTATATCTTATTTGTAATAATACTTACCCAAATACTTTAAGTTTTGATATTCTTTTGGAAATCATCACCTTAATTGGATATTTATAAGGTTCATGTTTTTATCTTAAATGATATGAACCTAAGAAAAAAATCTGGTCTTAAATTGATTCTTTTCCATGTCCAACTTCAAAAAAACCATACAAAGCACAACTCCCAACATAACTTTAAAGTTAATGATAATTGCATCCAATAACTTTAAAGTTAATGATAATTGCATCCTTGTTTGGCAAAACAACTCCCAACATAACTTTAAAGTTAATGATAATTGCATCCAACAACTCCCAACATAACTTTAAAGTTAATGATAATTGTTTCATTGTTTGAGAAAACAACTCCCAACATAGCTTTAAAGTTAATGATAATTGCATCCAATAACTTTAAAGTTAATGATAATTGCATCCTTGTTTGGGAAAATAAGGATATAAACATTTAATTTAAAAATGTGAGTCAATTAATTTAAAAATGTGAGTCAAATTATTCAAAAAAATATTTTAAATTTTAATATATGACATAAATCATATTCTTGGAATTTTTATTTTTTATTTTGATATATAACATAAATCATATTCTTGGAAAAAATATTTTAAATTTTAATATTTGATTATTTATCGGTCTAAATATTTTTCTAAACAATAAAATCATCAAAGTATAGAAAAAGAGAAAAAAGAAAAATCCAAAGTCAAATCTTGTTAGTGTGATTGGTTTTGATGGGCCTCGTCCCGTAAGGTAATCGAGGTTCAAAACTCAGCTAGTCTAGAAGAGACACCTAAAATCCAACATGTTAAGGGTTGGTGTGGCCCAGGCTCCCCAGGTGATTTCATAACTTAAAGGCCCTAGGTGGTGACTCACAATTATCATAGCATGATTTATCAATGAACCATTGGACTAGTGAGACATCTGTAATATACCAGATATAAAATGTATGCATAACAGAAATAAAATGCTAGTAATGGTAGAATAACAACG
>SNQJ01S0094993.1:15660-31802 GCA_010110895.2 Picea sitchensis
TGATTTCACCCATTGAGGACTGCATGGTTGTATTGATGGCGGCAACATTGGCACTGAGTTGTTTCACTTCTTGTTGGGTCTCAATGAGACCAGATTGCAATGTGTTGAACCGAGCTTCCAAGTCTTGTCTACGAGTATGGGCCATGAGGATGGGGGAACTGAAAAGGAGCGGGCGGAGTAAAAAAAATTTGTCGAAAAAATGATATGGATGAATGTGATAAGGGCTAAAAGATGAATCCAATGGAATAGGTCTGAAATAATGGTGAAAAAATTTCCAGACTTTTTTTTATTGTTTTTACGGAGTTATACTCTAGTCTGAAGAATACTGCAGAGAGGAAATGCCCAAATGCTTAACCAGAAAGAAATATGTATTTACTTGGCAACTCAAACACAGTTGCATGGCAATAGATCTTGTCTATTTTAATTTGTTTATGTTTCTATCCCCAAGGGTTAGGCATTCAAGGGTTCTACAGACAAGGGTTTTCCCTGTGCTATAACTCTCTGATATACGTGCGAGGTCCAATAATAGTACTCGACCCAATATCTCAAGGCACTAACTAAGGAGGATAGACTGTACCCTTAGCCGTACTACCAGACTACCCAGGTACTAGACAGTATCTTCCCGAGTGCTGTTATCGGTGACACTATAGCAGTCAGGCGACCGATCAGTTTATCTAAAGAGGGCTTTAGGTAATCTAGGCCGATCCGTACACAGGTGTTGTCTGATGTGCTACCACTTGAAGGGGTACCAATAGGGGTTACAAGGGTGGCCAATAGATGTGTGCTTGAGTACCACTTGTATTTCTTGTGTGTATGAATCCCTTAACCGCGGGTTTATGCGCGTAACGACAGATCTCTGTGGTTTAAAGACGCTAGAATACTTCTCTACCCTGAAAAAAAATTTAACCCACACTTTCTGCCGAGGAAAGTGCTTTGATACCACTTGTAATATACCAGATATAAAGTGTATGCAGAACATAAATAAAATGTTAGTAATGGTAGAATAACAACAATATAACCAGAACATTCACCACAATAACACTGAAATGATATAAGAATAACAACAGAAATAACACTTTGAATCTGAAAGCAATGTTCACGGGCCTCTTTGAGGGGGCATCCTTCAGTTGAGAAGAGCTCTATTACAATAATATCCAAGCTAGGGTTCTCATACCCTCGACTCCTATTTATACTAAAAAGAAACATCTAAAGGAAGATCCTTCTAAAAGTGGAAGCTTCTATTAGGTCTTCTTACATCCACCTTATTCTATTTTATTGAAAGGCCTTATTAATATTGACCTTTATTACATCCAAATATATTTTTCTACCTATGTGCCGGTTAGGACCCTAACAACATCACTAAAAACATGACTTGGAAACACAAAGAATGAAAGTTGGCATAGGTGATATTTAACCAAGTAAAAAATTACATCAATTAGTGTTGTAAATAACTTATTCCACAAGATTGTCTTTCCATCATAAAGTGTCTTATATTGATTCAAGTGCAAAACTAGACCAAAAAATAAATTTTAAAATATTAATGTCAACAAACATTGTTGCTACAAGATCACCCATAGAACAAAATGTCAACAAAACTGTTGCTACAATTGATCACCCAAAAAACATCATGATTACAAAATTGTATAATCAATGACTCAAGTTGATAGAAGATCCTCAAATAATATCTAAAATAAATTTATGTTCAATCATTAGTCCAACAATAGTTAAACCTGGTAGAAGTTACACATCCAAGATTTTTCCTCCTTTATTTTTTCTCTAAAGATTTTTAAGAAGGATTGTTAACGATTGCTGCTAAATACATAAGTATGATATGGAAAATCCTTCTTGAGAGCTAGTGCGAGATATAAAGAGCAGGATGGTTCGATAACTCTGTGGCCTTCAAAGAAATAAGTACCCAACTGTGTATTTTCTAATCGATGGTGAATGGGCCAATCATTGATAGTTGAAGGCATGGCGATTCTTAATCTATCTGAGGAAGAGTGTTTTCATCGCTATGGGAGTTGACATGCATACCCAATTAGGTGAACAATATGACAAACAATTGGTACATTTTGTCTCCTAATAAAACCTGCTTGACATGAAGGTTTCCATGTCGAAGTACAACTTTCACCCAAAACAAACACATTCTACAAAATGATCCTATATTCCTCACGCGAAGGTCCTGAAGAAAGATAACAAGAATATTCATGTGGTAGTGGCTGTCTTAAAACGACGTTATATAAAATCAAACTTACCCCATTCAAATCATATCATTTAAACTTTATTTCATTCTATCGTTCATGATGTGAATATAATATAAGTAAAATCAAGCAATTACGATATTACGATATTTGGATGGTCAAAATAATGAATAGTAACCATGTTCAGTGAAAATAAAAGTAAAAGAATGCACTAAAAGATTTTATATATGAAAAGAAGGTTGAAATTGAAGATTATTCAAATATTTAAATCGAGGTATTATTATTGTCCTAAACAAAAAACCGTGCCTTTCCTGTTTTCCCCGATGTCATATGAAAGATGTTTTGTTCTACCTTTTTTAATAGGTGTAATAGGACTAGTCCAAAGTAATACTTTATTAATTCAATATATTGTTGTAAACATGAAACCATGCCTATGTCAATCCTATGACTCATGAAAGTTGTTTTGTTGTACCCTTTTTAATAGGTGTAATAGGACTAGTCCGAGGTATACTTCATTAATTCAAAATATTGTCGTAAACAAGAAACCATGCCTTTCTTGTTTTCCCCAATGGTAATCCTATGACTTACAAATTGTTAAAACCCAAGAAAGTTTCAATGTAAGTTGTTTTGTTGTATCTTTTTAAATTGGTGTAATAGGACTAGTATGAGGTAATACTTCATCAATAGAATCCTACATAATTATCAAATCATACTAAAACATATGCGTGAGGTTCTATGGGAAATTTTCCAAGCTAATACATAATTTTTTTACAAATCCAAGAAAACCATTGACACATCCTACATTAATCCATAAGTTTGAAGTAAGCACCACCCTACTCCAATTGAAATAAGAAATCCCTCTTTAATTTGTTCCTCATCAACATTACTATCAAATTTTATACTTACTATTATAAAAACAATATGTGCAATAGATAGATTTGTACCGTAAGAGAGAATGAATCACTAAAATCAATGCACTATAAGAAATAGAATAATTGTAGTCATATATACCCATAGAAAGAATGTATAACCTATAACAATGAAGAAAACACTAAATTCAATGCAATGTGATAAGGAAAAGAATACACTTCATATCAAAACATGTACAATTGAGTGTAAGTAGTTTTCTAAAATGCCAACCATTAAAAAAAATAGTGAAGTGATTTTCTAAATTGCCAATGATTAAAAAAATGATGCAACTCAATTATTCTAGCATAGAATTCAGCGAATCATAGTGGAAGTGGTTTGCCTCTTTTGTTGCTACCAATTTTGTGCACTCACCTTTATATGCATTCTAAAACCATAATTGACCATTTAGAGCCATACAAATACAATCACTCTCATATAGAATCATTATGATGTATGAGTTTATATTTAAGTTCAATCTAGATCCTAAAATAGAGTTTAAACCTTAATTGGATGAAGTTTTGATTAGAAGCATCAACTTGATTTCTCTTTTGATGCTGCCAAGTTTTTGGACTCACCCACCCAACATGCATCAATCTATAAGTTTGAAATAAGCATCAACATAGCTCCAACTGAAATAAGCAATCCATCTTCTAATCATTCCTCATTTGCATTAGTATAACAATATAACATTTTCTTTTTACTATTATAGCAACACTACATGTAATAGGCAAATTTGTACCATGTAATAGAGAAGAAAGCATTGAAATCAATTCATTTTAAGAAACAGAATAATAAAAAACATTATTGAAATCAATGTGTTGCAAGAAGGAATTGAAGAGCTTGATGCTTAGATTGATGCACCATATAAAGCATGTTTACCATGTAACGGTTAGAAAAACACATAAAACATGTAAAATTGAGTGTAAGCAAATTTTTAAAATGTCAGCCATTAAAAAAATAGTACAATAATTTTCTAAACTATCAATGATTAAAAGAACCATGTGCAGCTTGATTATTCTTGCAAAAAAATCATTAGTAGTTAGTAGAAGTGTGTTACCTCTTTTGAGGCAACCAATTTTGTGCACCTAGACTCCCATATAAATTGTAGCACCATAATTAACCATTTTGGGCCATAATTGGGTTGCAAGAAATGATTCCCAACAATAGAAGAAATAACAACAAGCAAAACAACAACATGAATAGTGAGAAAACATACCAACATATGAGGTGAAGGATAGAAAGGAGAAATCAACAAGATTTTTCACCACCTTCAAATTGAAAGGAGAGAAAAAAATGAAAAGTTGCAGTAGCCTTTGACCTAGGAGATGCATCAAATTCAGAGATTCAGGACTTATACAAAGAAATGAAAAAGGAAAGAAATAGGAGATTAAGTAGCTTGACCAAGAAGCTTAAACAAAGGGGAGCAAAGGAAGAACATGTATGGAAAATATACAATGAAAAGGGTCAAAATCCTACTAGGGGTAATGATGGTCGATCCACCTAGTGATCCAATCGACTATATAAAAGAGTTGGTCATTGACATACTCTATAGACAACATAATCTCTGTGATGAGAACTAACAAATAAAATATGACCAAACTCAAGCAATCATGGGAAAAAAACATTAGAAAATTGAAAGAGATAATGAACAATTTAGAGGAGGCATGAGCTATTGCTTTGACAATTAACATTATTCTTAGCAATTGGTTGGTCCTTAATATGCCAATGTCTGCAGTGAACTAAAGGTAACTCAAGAATTTATATGAGAGTTGGAATATTGATGAAATACCATAGTTGACCAGAGAAGTTGGCATAACTTGGAAGCTTAAATCACGCAAGAGTGCAAGGTATAAGAGGAATTGTACTTGCAAGAGTAGGTGTGGTTTCAAGAAGGAAAACACATGCAAATGGAAGCCACCAGGGTGACCAACCATATTTAGGATATGCATCGACAAGTACGCCACCTACAATAAAAGAATAACCTGAATCACATTGTAGTCTAGGACACACAAATCCATGAGAAGATGGAATTTTGGTGGAAATGAGGAAGATAAATACGACACTAGAGAAAACGATTAAAAGATGGGAAGATTTTGAAAAACGACTTAAGAAAAATTCTCCCAACATTCACAAAGTATGTATAGATGTAATAAAGGAAGTGTAGCCGCACGCCCCAATATAGTTGCTTCCAAAAATTGTTCAACTAACATTTGCAGTTTCAATCCTAATAGTTCAGTAAATCAACGATCAACTACAATAATGGCCAACAACATTTGAATGGAAGAACCATTAGTAAGGATACTCATTCTTTTGCAAATTTTTGTATGCCCATCTCCTCCCTTCTTCAGGATGAAGAGGAATTTGAAGGTGGGGGAGATGTTCTAGGGGCATAACTAACTAATTGACTAGGCCAATTAATCAACCAATGTAATAGAACAAGTTGAATAAACATTTAGTCGATTAGGTAGTCGAGTTAGTGGATTGATTGGCCCAGTTGACCAACCAAGGTAGTTATGACAATTTTACAACTACCTCCATTGATGTAATGTATAAATAAACACATATATGAGATGTAAAGAGGTTGAATTGTTGACCATACATTAATATAGACTACTTGTTGTTGGTTCCATAATTACTCCTCTCTTTCTCCTCCTCCTATGTATGCATAATAATTGCTTGTACATTATGGTTGATTAATTGCACTATGCTTTTATTATGTAATCCCTTATATTACAATAGTGACCCGATCCATTGGAAACTTTGTAGATTTTTGGATTGATTAACTACCACACAACACCATTAACTCGACAATGGACTTATCTACTAGAACTAGCTTGTGATTTTCTTCCATAGAAAATTTGACCACAATCTTCAGGACCCTTGTTCAATCAACTATTGAATATATTGGCACAAGAACTCCTTCAATAAGAGATATATGTCTTGTAAGATGGGTAACTAGGACAATTTAAGCTATTGGTCCTAATGCAGGGATTTAAATGGCTCAAGGAAAACACAAAGCAAGAAAACAATTTCATAGTGTTTCTTTAATGAAACATGAGTTTGAGGAATACATATGCAAGTGCACACAGTCTACCTAAATGGGAGAATGCTATAACTGATGAGTATTGTTCCTTGATGAAAAATGAAGCATAGGATTTAGTTCATTCATTGAATGGAAAGATTGTGGTGAAGTGTTAATGGACCTACAAGACCAAGTTCACATTTGTAAATGTTGTTGTTGCTGAAAGGCATAAAGCTTATTTGGTAGCAAGTGATATTCTCCAACAAGAAGGTATCGACTACACTAAAAGTTGTGCCCCTATGACAAATAGGAATAATGTTGCACTATTTTTTTTCCTCACTGGTTGTTTTTGATGGGAGATATACATCAAATGGATGTAAAAGGTGATTTCTTACATGGTTATCACACTGAAGAGATTTATATGGAGCAGCCACTATGATTCGAAAAAGATGCAGTCGTGGCTATTGATTAAACAAATCATTGTATGGATTGAAACAAAACCCAAGGACATGATATGAGAAGATTGATTGTTTATTCCTCCATACGGATTTCCAACATTGTGAGTTTGATCACATTATATATGTTTTATATGTATATGGTGAAATATTAATTATTCCATTGTATGTTGATGACCTAATCATTACGGGAAACAATGTTGATTTAATTATTTTTTAAAGAAATAGTGAAAATATATTTGAGATCATTGACCTTGGTCTAATGCATTTCTTTTTGGGCATCCAATTTCTACAAATGGATGATAATATATTTATTTATCAACCTAAATATGTATTGAATCTATTACAAAAGTTCAAGATGGGCGACTCTAAATCATGTGTTACACCTCACCAGTTGGGAGTAAAGATAACTAAAGAGTGTGATTCTCTAAAATTCAATGCTACTTTGTATTGGAAGCTTATTGGTAGCCTTATTTATCTAAATCAGAGTTGAATTGATATTTCCTTTGTTTTTAGTGTGGTCTCTCGATTCATACAGGATCAACGAGAGAGTCACTAGAAATATATAAAGAGGAATGTTCGCTATATCAAGGATACTTATTAATTTGGTATAAAATATTGCAATAGTAATAATTGGTTAGTTGGATTCATTAACTCAAATTGGGTTGGACATGGAGATGAAAAGAAGTCTACAATAGGCTATGTGTTTTATCTTAGCTCTAGACCCATAGTCTAGTGTTGTAAAAAGTAGGTGGTCTCTCTTTTGAGAGCATAAGTAGAATATCATGGTGCAATTAATGTTGGAACATAAGTAGTGTGGATTCATAATCTTTTGGGTGAGCTTGGTTTTCCAGTGGAAGAGTCCACTGTATTATATTGCCATAATCAAAGTGCTATCTAGGTGGTTAAGAATCCAATTGTTCATAGTAAGATGAAGCATGTAGAGCTTCATTCTCATTATTTGAGATAGTTGGCACAAGATGTTATTTTGTATCTTATATATTATAGGAGACATGATCATGTTTTTGATATCTTTATGAAGCATCTAACCAAAGCTAAGTTTGTGAAACTTCCAGTTATGCTTAGGCTTCAATATGCTACGATTATGGGGGTATGCATAGTGAAGATAATTTCCCCTCCTAAATATCGAGAGCATTGTAGTGATAGGGGATGTTGGTTCAATAGGCTAAATAAGTTCAACACACATTTAAATCTTCTGGAGATAATGAGTGGATTGTCAACAATCGACTAGGAGAGTCCATTAAGTAGTTGACTGAGTGGTCGACTAAGCATTTCGACTTCTTTTTCAAGTCAACTAGGTTAGTTCACTAATGCATAGGTCTTCTTTGCTTCAAGGGAGTCAATTACACTTTTGTACTATATATAGATAGTCTAATAGATCGATCTATCATGTAAGGTTTTTTGTTCCTTTTGTTCCCTATTATATCTCAAGATATGCTCACTTATACTTAAGTATTGTAATATTGTCTTTAAACACCACCTTTTCTTGGAATGTATAGTTCATTGATTTCTCAAATTCCCCAATTCTCCAACATGTTATCTTTGAACCCACTCATGGAAGGAACAACTAAAATTAACATGGGACATTCCATGGTCCTAACAAGTTCAAATATTTCCCAATATTTTGTGCATATATATAATGTTAAGACGAAGCTAGTACCTTCATCTCTTCTAACTTTGAAATATATATTCCTTTTGTTTCATCCTCTCCTTCATCATACAACCAATCAATATATATGTCTTTTGTTTCATCCTCTCCTTCATCATACAAACAATTTGCCTTTTGTTTCATCCTCTCCTTCATCATACAACCAATTTCCCAATTTCCAACAGTGTACATCCCTAAACTCAATTCCTCCCACATCCCTAAACTTAATTCCTCCCTCTTAAGATACGTTGACATTTTGTTTCATCCTCTCCTTCATCATACAACCAATTTCCCAATTTCCAACAGTGTACATCCCTAAACTCAATTCCTCCCACATCCCTAAACTTAATTCCTCCCTCTTAAGATACGTTGACATATGTTTGTTATTTTCATATAGCTAGATTACGAATAGGGAAAAAAGAGACAGATTAGCAGAGTGGACTATGAAAGCATACATGAAAACACTATCAAACAAACTATGCATTCCATTTCTATCCTTATGGGTGTGATTTAGTTCTATATCTTTTTGTAATGCCCAATGAAAATGTAGACTAGTGAGAAAAAACCATCGGGAGTCATAATTTGCAATACCCATATGCATAGTTGAGAAGTGGGAACAATAGAGCCAATCATTGGAAAAAGTGTACCTAATGTATTTAGGACTCCATCTCATTACTGCAACAGATATCACATTAGTATTGTGGGTATCCATATGTTAGCGCACAAGAATATTCGCATTAGAAGAGAAAGGGAAATGCCATGCTGCCATTCAAGAACACTAATATGGTTCTTGTTCTCAATATGAAACCCTGCGACACTCATTTTGGCCCCACTACTAATCCTCTTGTCTATGAAACTCTACCCAACATTGAACACAACAGGATTTGGAAATTTGAGTTTCAATTCCCAGAATATCANAACACTAATATGGTTCTTGTTCTCAATATGAAACCCTGCGACACTCATTTTGGCCCCACTACTAATCCTCTTGTCTATGAAACTCTACCCAACATTGAACACAACAGGATTTGGAAATTTGAGTTTCAATTCCCAGAATATCAGAGTCAAAATGCAGGGAAAAAATAGACAAAAAAATAAGTACTGAAACCCTATCCACCTTTAGATAACATAAGATTTAAATTTTTCAAAAAAGAAAACCTAAGCTACTTAAAACTCCGACTCTTCTAATCTTCAAGATGAAACTTTTACAGAATGTGTTTGAACAGGGTAAGACTTGAACATTTTTTCCTCAAATCTTATGATTTCTTGCTCGATACAGAAACATGATTTAAATGATAAAAGCTCTAAATTCACATAAAAGAATAAAGTTGGAAAAAATATGGAAACTTTTGGCTTCTTCTCCCTTACCAGTGAAATAGATTCTTGGAACTGTTTAACTTCTTCTCCACGCTATAAGAAGTCAATGTTCCATGGCACAAATATAGGGAGTTTCCGCTTTCATGAAAGGAGATTTGGGGTGTCTATTCTAGAACAAATAAGTTTCTGACGATCACTCTTATGCAAATTGCTTGTGTTGTTATTAAATGTTAACAAAGGGAGGCATGCCACCCCTTCCATGAAGCTGAAAATCCTCTCAAACTCATCCTCGGGTACCCTCGGAGCATAAAACCTATAAATAGAGACAACATTCACCATATGTTGCACAATAAGATAACGAGTATTCCATAACATCTCGCCAGATACATTTTTCTCTACCATGCTATCAACATCAACCTCAAACAATGCTTCATAGAGACCAAAATGGATGCTTCAAGAACACTTTCTTCTGAAATTATTTCTATCATGTCACCTTGCGATCGCCTAGGAGCTCGGTATGGACTGGAGTTGCTGCCATGAAATATTGCTGGAAGGCCCTTTACCCTATATTTTATCATTGGAATCTTGGGAAAGAACTTGCTTTCTTCCATTCAGAGTGCAACAAATCCTGTCCATTGCAAGTCTTCCAGCGGAACTTATGAGGGTCATTTGCCATTGTTCCTTAAATGAGTCTTGCGTGGCAGGAATGAAAGAGCCACATGCAGTTTGGCATACCTATCTTGATTATCAGTGAAATATTGTTAGACATCTTATCTTGACCATGGGTGAAGTACACATGGCATTGCAAGGCTAATTTGATGCCATGAGTGAAACCATATGTCAACACGTTGGCACCTCATCACCCTTCTTCAAATCAATCCACGCATCAATTCAAACTCCCACGGTGCCATCCCATTGCTGACATCATGTTCCCTTCAACAAACCAACCACACTTACGATCAGTTCAGATTATAAATAACATATAAACCATAGCGAAAACATTAGGTCAAAAAATTGAAAAGAAGTGCAGACAAAACAATGCAACGCAACAGAATGCTACCATTCGAAAGATTACTTATTCTGGTGGAGAGTATATATTTGGGGTCTCTATTTTGGTAGAGATTATATATTTGGGGTCTCTGGGTTGAGAGTATATATTTGAGGTCCCTATTTTGGTAGAGAGTATATATTTGGGGTCTCTGGGTTGAGAGTATATATTTGGGTTCTCTATTTTGGTAGAGAGTATATATTTGGGGTCTCTGAGTTGAGTGTGCTGAATCAATTTATATATTTAAAAAGGTTATTTAATCAATGTGAAATTGTAATTTCACAAATAATTACTTTGTTGGATTCCAATAATAATGGGAAAAAAAGTAAAAAACTAAAAGATTTAGAATATGCGACATCAGATATATCCATAAAGGAGTATAATAAATACACTCATTCATATTAGTAATGATATGGTATGGTTATAGTAAAGAGAAAAAGTTAAGATTACATAAAGTTTTAGCATAAATATTATTATTTTTTTTTTGTTTTTAATTTTCATTTATTTTGCAATGAAATAATTTTCATAACCAATTAAAGTCAATAATATATTTGGGTAGAGATTATATATTTTGGATGTTTGGATTTTGAATAGGTTGAATATATATATATATATATATAATTGTTTGTGAAATTATATATATAATGTTTGGGGTTTTATTTATATATATATAATGTTTGGGGTTTTGGATAAGTTGAATTGATATATATATATATATATATGATGATGATGATGACTATGAACAGCTTTCCAAGATCACCATTAGGAAGGTTGGTAGTGTGATCAATATTTTGAAAATGAGATCTAATATGGGTATAGGCTAGACAATCTAAGTGTTTTTCATCTTCAACCTTCTTAGTGTCACAAAGGTGACACACTCTTTAATCCCATGGTGTTTTAGGAATTGACCAACTCCCAGTTTCACTATGGAGCTCCTGAAAATTTGTTCTTATCTTAGCAATGCTTATTTTTTTCTTTACACTTGGCAAAGCAGATAGATAATTTTGATCTTCTAGATTAGGGTTGATTACATCTTTATAATACCTTAATTTTTTTTTTCCTCTAACTCTTTATCACACCACATTTTTTCCTTAAATTTTGATTTGAAGTTTTTTTAATAGTATCTTTATTATGCAAAATGGTTTCTTCCATGATTCCCCAATAGTTTAGCCAAGACCAGGCTTCTTTATGCCATCTTCGCTTGAGTCGATGGTGGTTATGACTTGATTTTGAAGCAGTTTTAGGTAGCCTCTTGTCTTCCATGTTGTTTAACTTGTTCTTATAAATTAGGTATCTAGTCATAGCCATGCTCTCAATGGGGGAGAGGCTTGTTTCTACGAGGAGGATGAGATAGGGTGTATTTCTTTTCATTTTGAGATTATAGGTTATACAATTCTTTTATATTTGCTCTATCTTTCTCCAGGATTCACGAGAGATACTACAGCCCCAGACTTCACATCCATAAAGAATAATAGGTGTAACAAGAGTCTCAAAGAGGATTTTCTTCTTATCCCAACTCCAAAGATTAGCTGATTTACAATTGTTTTCAAGCTCATAATAAGCTTTCCATCCCCCAATAATCCTTTTCTCAATGCTATAATTCCAATTGAGCTTGTGGTGAATATCATTCCCAAGATATTTGTATGAAGTCACTTCCTCAAAGTTGTTGTTGTCATATACAAAGGTATCATAAGGGATCTTATTGGATTTAATAATCATGACCTTAGTCTTATTAGTATTAACATCCATACCCATATTGGAGCAAAAATCCTTGAGGATTCTTAGTTGGTTTTCAAGATCATGGGGACTCCTTGCCATAAGAACGATATCATCGGCATAAATAAGAAGATTGATGACTATACCAGTGAGAGTAGGGTCAACACAACCTGCCTTTTCCAAGCATTCTTCTAACTTATCATTGTATATGCCAAAAAGGGTAGGGGGCAAGGGACAACCTTGTTTGACTCCGATATTGCATTTAATCTCTTTTGACTAGCCCTCAGTGTTTATTTATCTATCTATCTATATATATAATGTAATTGTTTGTGAAATTATAATTTCACAAACAATTATATTATTGGATTCTAATCTATGTTGCACGAGTTTCCGAAATGTGGGAACGTGTGTACGGAAAGAGTAGAAGTTTCCCTCAAATTTACAAGTTTCACATTAATTTGGGAGCGGCAATAATATATTTTAAAAAAATATAAAAAATATTTTAAATTACAATGATACTTTAGGTTACAATGTATAGAGATATTGATACATTTAAAATCTTATTTCAAAAAAATTGAAAGTCAATAGAGGACAATGTTTCTCCTATTGCAACAACTACAATATTAAAATTACTAATTTAATTTGTGCTAATAATTATATGAATATATTTAACACAATATTGAAACTTTAATATCCCTAATTATTCCATTAGAAAATGAGAAACAAAATTGAAAACATATACATACAAATTTAACATCTTTTAAAATTAAACTTAACATATATAAACTTTAAACATCTTTGTAAATTTGAAGCATTATTCTTTTTTTATTGGAAAAAACAAAATAATACTACTCTTCTAATATGAAAATACAATAAAAATCAATGATATCTACGAAGTGGAACAAATGCTTGTTGTGGATTGATTTATTGGACTTCATGTTTAGTTTGGGATTCAAGGAAAACATAGATGTATTAAAAGTTTTTCATATCCACAACTATAAAGTGAGTATTATTAAGTTATTTTACTTAACTAATTTTTGAAATAATATTTACCTATAGTTTAGTCTTAGTTTTATAATGATATTTTGATGCAGGAGCATCTCTCCATGCAACCAACCATTGATTGTAATTTAATAGAGTCGGTAAATCTTGGAGGGAAGCGCTCGAGGAGCACCTCAGGTAAAAGAGATTTTAGATCTCATTTTGAAAAAAGAATGGTAGAGGAGACAAGAGCCGAGAGAGCTCAGGCACACCATTGTAAAGATACAGGCATTTTAGCCATTTGTTAATATAAACAGAGCAGTTTTTCTTGCATAATTCTGTGTATATGGATGTCTGTGTGTGTTCCCTATGTATGTTGTGAATGTATGATTGTTGATGCTTTGCAAGGAGTTTGTTTGATTTCAGGATTGAAGGTCTTTGAGGCTTCATACCAGGAGGGTGTGACAGAATGCTGAGGGTTCTGAGAGTCGTGCACAGAGGTTGCACTTCTGAACTCTGAGGAGTCAGACAGAGACGTGCTAAGGCACAGAACTGAAGTCAACAACTCAGAGGAAGAATACCTCAAGGTTACTGAAGACCCTGGAGGCAAGGCTATGTAGATGAAACACAGTTGCAGACAAAATCGTGGAGGATTCTGTGAGAGCTCTGCCAAGTGGGCATTGAGCGCATGCATGAAGTGCACAAGAGGAAGGAACTCTGCCATGAGTTTAAGGAAACAGAATCACTGAGGATTTTGGAAGGCTCTGCCAGATGGGCATCGAGCAAGCGCATAGGTGTACGCGGACCCATAATTGCTGAACGTTCTGTGGAGAGGAGACTCCGCCAGGAGGTGTTGAGAAAGTGTGCAAGCAGGCACAACAGAGGAAAGAACTCTTCGAGTTCTGGAAGTTGGAGGAAAGGTCCATTGAGAGAACTTTCACTGGGTTACTGAATACCCAGAAGCACTCAAGGAGAGGCTTGAGCAGAAGGATATCCAGGAGGGCATCCAATTCATTCTCCATCTGAGGGAGAAGAAGGACAGAAACCCCTTAGGGGCCTGAGTGATTATATAAGCTCAGGAGGGACAACACCGTGTGTGCGCAGAGGTTCTGCAAGGAGGGAAGACATCAAAATCCTTTGAAGGAGCTGATGATACAAGCTCAGAAGGAACAACGCTTCTACGTGCATTAGCGGAACCCAGGGTTGAGGAGTTCGGGCAAGAGAAAGGAAGAAAAGGTTGAAGCCTTTGGAAGGTTTAAATTCTTCCAAGTCTGGAAGGAAGGCACGCAGGAAGCTCAGGAGGGAGCAACAGTCGCTGTCAGATCGGCTAGAGAACAGATCTGGACCGTCGAATAATTCACGTCCAGGAGGAGCGCCAGAAGAAGCGCATAGGAGAGGAGGACCGACAGCCGTTGGATCTCATGAAGGAATCCCGTCAGCCATCGGATCGGGAGAAGGTGCGCAGAGGTTAAGCCTCAGGAGGAGTGCACGAGGAGAACAAGTCTGAGTTGTCAGATCTGAGGCAGATACCCGACAGCCGTCGGATCTACAGAAGCTGCACGAGGTTTATCAGTCGGGACATCGACCATCGGGGAATCAGGATTCTCGAGGTCGTAAGAACTGGAGCAGCGCAAGTCGTGAAATCCCGACGGGATCTGGACCATCCGTTGGCAGAGGGATACGTGGCGGAGATTCAGCACCATCGACGTTTAGGCGCATCGGGAAATCGACATTCCCATTGACAAGAGATCGGGGAAAATCCAGGTCGGAAACCCTGACATAATCTGGACCATCCGTTCGGTGGACAGGTGGCAGGAATCCATCGAAGGATTGGGATATCGGCATTCATAGAATCAGAGTTCTCGAGGTCGAGGGAAACAGGGCATCGGAAGTCCCGAAATCTCGACGTAATCAGGATCGTCCATTGGAGGGACGCGTGGCAACCATCAGCGTAGAAGGGAAAATCCGCGACAAGAGTCAGTGTGGGGACAGGTGTTAGTCACCTGGGAAGAGTCGAAAATTGGGATATCGGAGATCCTGTGCACAAGGAGTTCCTGCATTTTGAAACCGCAAACCCCGAAACTCCGATGGAGGGTTTGACTGCGGTCACGTGGAGACAGGTCATGTGGACCATGCTCTAGCCAGGAGGGCTAGCACTCAAAGGAGAACTCATCGGGAATGGGAAGCTAAAATCCCGATAGGGAAGTATAGGACTACGGTCTTATGCAATTGGTCACATGAGCCAAGAGCTATTGTCAGAAGGGCTAGCACGAGGTAAAGGTGCGTTGGGGATCAGAGGATCGCGGATCCAGGGGACGCATGCACATCGACAACGTAAATGCCGAAACCTCGAAATCCCGATATCAAGTCGGGGATAACCATGGCTAAATGTAGAGGCCGTGAGGAAGTGAGAAAGGACCTGTGGATCGGGTAATTGAAGAGTGATTCCCAAGGAAATCTAAAGAGCCAATTCGGCTCAGCAAAAAGGCAATTTGCAAACGATCCTGAGAGCAGGCGAGTTGGAGGTGTAGGGAAAGCCTCGTTATGAAAATATTTGTAAGAAATTATGTATTTGTAATAATGGAATAAATATATTTACATTTTAATGTAATATAATTCTAATTTAAAGCTATTTGTCTAGCAAACGGGTTCCCAAACTCCCATTTCTTTGATGTTGAAGCTCCCAAATAGCTCCCAAGTTCCCAAAAGAGTTCCCAACTAGTTCCCAAGCTCTCGTAACTTTCGAAACTTCTGTAACTAGTTTCAGAGATTTCGGGAGCGGTTCCCGTGCAACTATGATTCTAATAATAATAGTAATACTAAT
>SNQJ01S0094993.1:31812-43074 GCA_010110895.2 Picea sitchensis
CACCATAAAGGGACCACTTTGGAGTTCATCCATATTTACTTCTTATCAACCATGAAAAAACAATAATGAGTCATATTTACATCAAACAATATTGGGTCCATTACCTCAACCTTTGTACTACGGGGCTTTCTTCAAGGGTTGACATCAATGACAACCAACCTTAATCAACACAAGCATTGTCTGGAGAAAATAGACGTTCTCATAAACTTATGGCACCAGCTCAACAAAAGTTCTATGGAGATATAGTGAACAACTTCGGGCGTGAGGACCAAAACTTCCAATGGTCCAGGGCATATTCTTACTACTCATCCCCTTCTTCCCAGAACGAAGTAATTTGGACCTCTGGAATTGCTCGTGGAGGTTGTGTCCTTGAATTTTTTCACTGTAAGGAGTTGGTCTCTTGGTGCACCGATAAATATATTTCAGGACAAAGAATTATTCTGCTACGGGACCACTCTCATGTTTCTTTGTCACCTCAGGTCTTCCGCAAGATGTTAAGATTGTCGGAGCCAACATTGATGTTCATAGGAGAAGACTCCAAACAGTTCCTAAAAAAACATAATAATGGGTTGGATCTCTTGCTTGATTTCCTGGAAGACCCGACGACAGTTCCTGAAGATATCACAAGATTGAAGGTTAGTTCATGTAGAAATCCATTCCAGGAAATTGCCTAGGTGTTTACAAGAATAACGATACAAGAATCCACAACAATTATTTCCCGCATGGTTCTTTATATTTTGTATTTCACAGTCAATGAGGAAGCCATTTTTTATTGAGGGAAGCTAATTTCAATTTAAATTTGTTCCCAATTGTCAAGCTTCAAAAAGGAGAAGAAATTTTATATGTCATCCTATTTGGTTTTTGCGATAGCGCATTGTTGTCTGTTTCCAAGAAGGTAAACTGGGAATTCAACCCAGTAGCCTTCTGGTACTAGGCCTTGTGGAGGCACAAGGCCTCCCACTGTTTTTATGAGGTTTTTAATGACTTTGTCTCTATTTTTAAAGATTTATTTTTAGGAAAGAATGCTCCCCGTATGGCTGACCAGGAAACCAAGTTTTTGGACAAGAAGGGGGCACTTGAGAAAATGGAGAATTACAGTGTGATAAGGATTTTTTGCTCCAAGGAAACTCCTGCTTTCCTTCCATGTCACATTACAGACATAATTTTTTTTATAAAAATAGCAAGGAAATACAACTACTGGTTGCATCTATTCCATGAGAAGAGAAAAAAATAGTTCATTCCTCTGCCTTGGAAAGTCGGGGACTTCGTGTTGATGAACTTCAACAAAATTGACAAATTTGCATCCCATTTCAACTACTTGAACTTAAGATATTCTGAAAGGCTAAGAGGGTTTTACCCTAATAGAATTTTTTTAGAACATTTACTTGCAGTTGTCTTCAACAATTCTTTTTTCCAGAGACACCTGAGCAAAAACAAAGAAACTGACAACAACACTTCTGCTTCTGATGCCGATGACCTAGAGACATTGCAAAGCACTACTAAATTGTACAATCAATAGGGAAAAGGCCCTGGTGAGAAGTGTGTTGAATCCCCGAATACCACTCCCAAGAGTACGACATCCGGGAGCATCGCTCCAACGACCCACCTCAGTAAGAAAGAAACCCATAATTTTTCAAATTGAGGAGGAGATAATAGCCCTCCTTGTGCTAAAATTGATAGTTCTCACAAGCTTCACATGAAGAAGAAGAGAAAAAAAGTGTAGGGCAAGCGGAAGATCCCAAAATTGAGAGTGAGAACATGGAACTTGAGACTGATATGGATAGCCTATTCTGCAATGTTGATCAACCCGGGGATGCGACCTAGCATAGTCGCCCAATGGAAATAGATGAGACCAAAATTTTTGACGAAGATGAATCTTTCGTATTCCAAAGCACTATTTTTGACAACAAGTATAAAAATTTAATTATTGAAAGGAGAGATGTAAAAAAATAAGAAAGGGAAATATCGTTCATAGATTAACCTTGGGAACATGCGGCCGTCCCAAATCTCCCGACTTCACTGAGCAACCATAGATTCTCTTGATGATTCCATTGGAGGCATTGAGGCTAAGAATGGCACATTGAAGGATCAATTCAAGGAATTAGAGGAATATTTGATTCCTATTCCATTGATTATCATTCCTTTAGCAATAGCCATGTCCGCCACCCCTGCAGCCAAGTTAAAAGGATCCTCCAACCTCCTCGCATCGTGTAGAGGTTATGCGGAGACGAATATCAAGAAAACAATTGAGTTGATTATTGAGGCCTGGGAAAGATCACAAAGTATGGCTTCCCTTAGGATGAGGGCACATGCTTTGCACGAACATTTGTAGGTGGATTTAAAAAATGAAGAACATTTCTATTTAGACACGATCATCCCTTTTGGAATCCATGTCAACAACATGACATATATGAGAAGAATACAAGAATATATCCCCTCCCAAATCCGGATCACTCAATTAAATGCATGCTGGAAAGAGAAAATGAAGAACCTACATCTCATTGTCCAATCATGTGAACAAGCCATATCAAAGAAAGAAAACTTATTATGAAAGCTAACCGTAATAGACTTAGCTGGAAGTACCACCGAGGTCCAAGACCCCAGCTTAATCGTAAAATCCTTTCCCTTAACTAAGCAAGCCTTCGATAAACAAGTTGATATTTTTAAGGGGTTATCTTTAGAAAATTTTTACAGCATCCTTGAATATGGTGAAGATGACATGGAGAACTGGCTAGTCGACTATTCGATACAAAATGAAGAAATTGATCAGGCTCTACATAATCTTTCTATCAATCTAAGGGAATTAGAAAAGGAGATTTTCAACATAAAAACATGGGATGAGTTCAACGTGGCCCCCTTGAGAGGCTTCATTGAAGAATGGATCCAAAGGGAAATGGAGAAGCTCACCGATGAAGGGCAACAAGCAGATGGCACGATTCCAGTAGTCGTCGGAGACAACAATAAAAAGGCATCAGCAAGAAAATAACAAAGGAGGAGATATGTACCATCATTGTAAGTCTATACTAATCACATCCTACTTTGTTTATCAATCCATTTATTCCACCTTTTAAATATAAATGTCTAGCCAAAGATTGATACCTTCCAATTTATTATTTTCAGGTCTTGCTCTCTATCATCTCCAACTTCTTCTTTATACAATCATGTTTCTTGTACATATTTTTCTTATGGTCCGCGGGAGCCCCAATCCCAATCTATATGAAAAACACATTTAAATTTCCAGGAATATGTAGCAGACAATATTATTTTTTTATATATTTCAAATAAAACTATTTTTATCTCCTTTTATATTTATGTGCTCATTAATTTTTATCTTCAACTATGTTGAATGTCAAGAGATTGTGTTTATTTAATTTGAATGTAACTTTCTATGTGTCTTGTGTGTTTTATATTTTTCTCATGCATATATGTTTCTCCTACTATGCATATAATTGTATTTGTCTTGGCACATATAGAGACACACAAGCCAAATGATCTATTTAAAGAAGTGATTATGAAAATTGTACTTAACTCTAACGAGTTGGAAGTATACATAAATCATTATGAATGAATTTCATAAATACATTGAAGAGATAAAACATGCAAGGTAGGAACAGAAATTTTGAACATAGCAAGTGAGACTACTGGTAAAAATTAAAAACAAGATGGATTATATACTTTCAAAAACTAAATGGTTTCAATGCCATAATTTATCTAGAGGCCACATGCCATTTCCTGCATGGATATCACCTATTCTTCGTCATGCTTGCCATATCTCCGCTGCAGTTTCCATTTGCCTCCACTACTTTTTCCCCATCCCTATGCATTTATTCCGAATTCAACCTGACAGGGACTGCGCTGCCATACAACACTTGTTTTCAAAATGGAAACACCTATCCACATAATTATAATTGTTTTGATTGAAATTTAAATTTGTTATTGTTTTCAAAATGGATTCATGTTTTTTAAATTATATTGTGAATTTGTATATTTTCAAAATGGAAACACCTATCCACATAATTATAATTGTCTTGATTGAAATTTAAAATCGTTATTGTTTTTAAAATGGATTTATGTTTTTAAAATTATAGTGTAAATTTGTATGCAGTATGGCAACTTTTAATTAATTTAAATTATATTGTATTTAATTTCTATGTACTATGGCAGTTTCTAATTTTTTAAATTATATTGTAAATTTGTATGTAGTATGGCAGGTTTTAATAATATCATAGTTACATTAGTTTTTTATTCATTGTGTTTGTTTTATCTCTAGGCTATTATAAAGTCTACATATTTGATGTATATCATGTTTTGTTTGTTGTGTTTGGGTGTAACATGGGCATGAAATTTGGACGTGATGGTCTATTGAAATGGCAACTTGGTCCTAAGTTTTAACTATCATTTTGGAAAATGGAAATCTAATCGTTGTTATGCTTTTAGGAGGGATGAAGTCTTTAGAAATGAAAAATGAAAAAGTTGAATCCCTTCACCTTGTTCATGTTCAAGCAGAGGCGGGAATTCAAAAAACAAAGTGTGAACACACAAAACAATGGAGCTCTTGAGCTCTTCTTCACATTCACATAGAAAACTAAAATCAAAATACATGAGATGAGATATTTCTCTAGAATTCTCCATCCTTCACCTACCTAATAAAAGAAGCTTCACCTATCTTATCTATGCAATTAATATGCATATCCATCTATATGTTTTAGTCAAACAAGTAATGAGGGAGAAATTACATCATTCAACAGTCCCCCTTTATTTCGACCATTACAAAAATCAGCACAAACAATGCCTAAATGTTGTCTCTGAAATTCAAAATTATTTCTTCTCAATGGTTTGGTGAAGATATCTCCTAATTATTATTTCGAACCACAAAAATGTATCATCATTCTACCATCGTTGACAATCTTGCGAATGAAATGATAGTGAGTGTCAATGTGTTTACTCTTGCGGTGAAACATATGATTCTTTGATAATGGAATTGTTGAACTGTTGTCACAAAATATAGGAGTTGGCTCCTTATCTTCATGTGTAAGATCGTTAAGGATCCTTCTCAACCACACTGCATGACAAGCTGTTGAAGTTCCTGCCACATACTCTTCTTCTGCTGAAGAAATTGTGATGATGGGATGTTTCTTTGAAGCCCATGAAATTAAACCTGTACCCAACATAAATGCATACCCAAAAGTACTTCTCCTATCATCAACACTACCTGCAAAATCACTATATATATATCCAATAAGTGAATCATCTTCTGAATTGGAATACCAAATTCCATAATCTGTTGTACCCACAATATACCTCAGAATTATTTTTCCAACTTTCCAATGACATATTTTGGGATATTCCATAAATATTGAAATTAAGCTCACTACATACATAATATATGTCATGGTAGTTGTAAGGCACATGAGGCTCCCTACAAACCTCTTATACAGAGTATAATAAATTTATGTTCCTTCATCCTGCTTACTTAATTTTGCACCTGTTGCAATTGGTGTATATGTTGGCTTGTTCATTTTGAACCTTTTCAAAATATTAGTGGCATATTTTCACTGAGAGATAAAAATTCCCTTTTCAGATTGCTCAACTTCAATTCCCAAAACATATTTCATAAAACCGAGATCAATGATCTCAAATTCACTTTGCATCGTTGCATTGAATTCATTCAACAAAAAACTTCTTGTATAAATCATGTCATCAACAAACTATCAAAATATTACCTTTCTGATCTTAGTGTAAAGTATGGGTTCATTGTTTCTCTCGTTGAAACCATTGTTGAGAAAATAGGAATAAATGTGACTGTACCAAGGTCTTTGAGTTTGCTTGAAACCGTATAGTGCTTTCTTCAATATGTACAATTTGTACTCTTTACCTTTAATCTGAAATCCTCATGGTTAATCCACATAAACTTCTTCCTATAAAATTCCATTTAGAAAGGTTGATTTAACGTCCATTTGATAGATTAGCCATTTATTTTGAGCTACAACTGCCAAAATTGCTCTGACAGTATCCAAAGGTGCTACTGGAGAATATGTTTCTCCATAGTGAATATCGAGTTGTTGAGCAAACCCTTTTGCTACAGGTCTTTCCTTTTTCTTTTCTACTTTTCCTTTCTCATTGAATTTTGTCTTATAGGGAAATCCACAAGATCCCATGTGTCGTTTCTTTCAATTGTTTCAATTTCTTCATTCATTGCATAAACCCATTTTTCTTCCTTGACTGCTTCTTCAAAGTATATTGGTTGATATGATAACATAGCAAAGTGTCCTTGTTGATCCATGTCATCATTTTTCTTATAAGTTTCTCTCAAGCTTCTTGTTTTTTGGTTCCTCAAATTTTCTATAGTGGGATCAAAATCATTGCTAGAAGAAGAAGATGGACTATGCTCTCTTTGCTCTCCTTGGCCTTGTAATTACAATCTTGGAAGTCTTGGTGGAGAAGCTTGTTGTCCTGTAGCTTCCACCTACTTATCTTCTTGTATAGAAGGAATATGATCTGAAATCATTTCACTTGTTTAGCTATCCAAAGATTTATCTTCTTGGAATTTCACACCTCTGCTTACTATCAGCTTCTTGGTAACATGATTATACACCATGTATGCTTTATATTGTTCACTATACCAACAAATATGCATTTTTCACTTCTATCATCAAAATTTCTCCTCATCTCTTCAAGAACATGTGCATAAGCCACACAACTAAAAACTTTAAAATTAGAAACACTTGATTTCATACCACTCCATGCTTCTTGAGGGACTTGATTTTCCAAATTGCTAGTTGGTGACAAATTCAAAATATAGACTGAGCATGCCATTGCTTCACTCCAGTATTCATTTGACAAATTCTTGGCCTTCAACATACTTCTGAACATTTTCTAATATTTTCTAATTCTTCCTTTCAACCACTCCATTTTGTTGTGGAGTGTATCTTGTGGTAAATTGTCTCTTGATCCCATGTTTCCTTCAACATGATGGAGATTCTTTGGAGTCATACTCACCTCCTCGATCTAATCTGAGTACTTTGATGTATTTATACTCTGTTTCTTTGTCAAAGATTTTAATTCTCTCAAGTTTTCAAATGTCACTACTTTTTGCTTGAGAAAATAAACCCAAGGTTTCCTGCTAAAATCATTAATGAATGTTAGAAAATAAAAGTTGCATCCTATTGCCTAAGTTTGCATTGGACCACAAAGATTTTTATGCCCTAAATCAAGATGTTCTTTTTCTCTATAGGAAGCATTGGGAAAACTATCCCTTTGGTGGTTGACTAAAATACAACTCTCATAAGAGTTTTTATGTTCATTTATGATGGGAAAACCTTTGACCATAGATTTCTTCTGTAAAAGATTGAGACTGTTCAATGACAAATGACCATATCTAAGATGCATACCAAGTCTCATATGAGCTTGACACATTTTGGGCATATGACTGTGACAAATTTACATTTCTCAATATCAAAGGAAACATTCTAAGTTTGGTCATTTGTATTGTAGCTATAATTTTCTTACTAGGTGATTTGTCCAATATTGTACACTTGGAACCTTCAAAAATGACTCTATAGCCATGTTCATTCATTTGGCCTACACTCATAATATTATGTCTAAGACCAGGTACATAATAAACATCATGGATATCCTTCTTTTCATCTTGTTTGGTCAATACAAAAATTACACCCTTGCCTAAAAATTTATTTTGATAATCATCTCCCAATTTAATTTGAGACGTGACAAAGCTATCTAAACTAGTAAACAAATCTTTGTTACCTGTCATATGATTGTTGCAACCACTATCCAACAACCAAAGATCATGACTATTGCTTTCTTATTCTATGACTTGAAATGAGAAGAACGTTGATTCAAATGTTGCTTCTTCAGTGTTGGTAACATTTTCTCTACCACTATTCAAATCTTCTTGCTTCTTTCTACATTCACTTTTTTAGTGACCAAATTTATTGCAATAATAGCATTGGATCCTTGATTTATCAATACAGCTTGACTGATTACAATTTTTGTCTCTCCCCCTTTGGTTTTGAGAGTGCCTCTGTTCTTAAGTGTGGGGATTTGGTCGTGACCTGTCCACTCTCTGGGGGCGACCAACCTCTCCTGGTCGCTCTGTGTACACATCCAAGAGGCGATCGAGCTCTGAAATGTGATTTTTCGAAGCGTTTTTCCTCAAAATTTTTAACCATGATGCCTTGAAATTCCCCTCCTCCTGTTGTGGGTTGATCAAGCTTGAAATGTCTCTACAATAGCTTGCAAATTGCTCTCCAATATTCAAAGAGTCTTACTCCCTCTAATACCATGTTCATGTTCAAGCAAAGGAAAGAATTCACAAAACAGAGTATGAACACACACAACAATGGATCTCTTAAGCTCTTCTTCACATTCACATAGAAAATTGAAATCAAAATACATGAGATGAGATATTTCTCTAGAATTCTCCATCCTTCACCTACCTAATAGATGAAACTTCACCTATCTTATCTATGCAATTAATATGCCTATCCATCTATCTGTTTTAGTCAAACAAGTAATGAGGGAGAAATTACATCATTCAACACACCATATACAGAGGTTATATGGCGAACTGTTATGTGTATATTTAAATATGTATATTTGAGAAGTAATAGGTTTCCTCCTCCTTTCTAGTTTATGCTTTAAAATTAAAACCAAGAAAATGATAACTCTCTTTATTTGTATACAGGTATTTGGTTGGTTTATGTTTGTTTCTTCCAACTTAGAAAGTATCAAAGTTAACCTAATCCCCCACCCCCACAAAAAAAAAAAACTTAAATGATGTGAACCTGGAATCTTTGATAAATCAATTTTGTTTGACGATATCTCTACAAAAGAGAATATGCATGGGACTATAACTTGTGATAATAATCTATGGAAGCCTATTAACATAAACCAACCACTTTAATAAGGGTTTAAAGCTTATTTATTTCAAATTATTGAAACCTGATTCAGAAAGATATTGGCATCTAACAACCAAATGAGGCCCATAGGTCACAAGTCGGTCATCTAGAAAAGATTATATATATTAGGCCCATATAAAGAAATTTTTAATAACATAATGATGTTAAGCTCTAAGATCCTGCAAGATCAAGTTTGAATAATGCCTATAAATGGCATATTGTATTTTCTGTAGCCACTGCTCATCCTACTCTTTCAGTTTCTAAAACCATTGAACACAACAAATTTTTAATGTTTCAGATACGTTGTCCAAATTCAAACATCAATGACAGTATATTGTTATTCTTATCATCTGACAAAGCAACTGTATCAAAATCTCACACAATGAATATTTCGTATTCTGATTTGTCTTTAGCATGCATTAAAAAAAAACTCACAGTTTAAAAATACCAAACCTTTGCTTTACCATTTTCCCTACAATAATACTCTTATTTTAAGCAATAAGCTACCTTTAGGTTTTATTGACTAGTTGTTAAAACCCTATGAAAGATCAAATTGAGACAGGTGAATTTCATAACATGAGATTAACACTGTATGCTAAGTAATGAACAATTGTCACTGGACTTATGGCAACCAAGAACCCAGAACACGGTTTCAAAAAATGAAGAATAATTCAGATTTATATTCACTTTCATGGAAGATGCAGCTGAATACAATTCCCCACATGAAATGACACTAAACAGAAACCAAATCCTGACTAATGGGGACTGGAATGGAACGGTTTTTGTCAATCAAGCACATATGATGAACTAAGCAATATATGGACCATCTACTCATATTTGCATATTCATGTACATTCATTGAAACAACAACTAGCATTGTAACCACCGATCGACCCCATTAGAAGAAAGCTAAAAACACTAATCGGAACTTGAAGCTCAGAAGTGGAGAATTGAGGAAGTGCTTACATGAGGTAGGTGGGCCTTTTGTCTTATGATGACATCATAGCTGAGGTGGGAAACATGGACCCTGAATTGACCAGTCTTACATCCTCTATCCCTTGAGGATATTTGGGACCACTATTGTTTATAAAATCATAGAGAGACTGGAAAGGAATAAACGTACTACTATTATATTGTTGTGGATAATCACTGTCCGGGGCAGAACTAAGGTGGGACACAAAGTTTATATGAAGGTCAATTAGAGCCTTATAGGACAAGGGTTTGCAAAACAACTGCCAATCCTTCAGGCCCACAGGTGCAATGAAAGTAGGGTTCATGGATGAATACCCAAAAGGGGTTTCGGGAATACCCGTGAAGCGTTGCACCATGGCCCTGAAATTCAAAGTGTCAGTGTTCAACACTATCACCGCCACTCTTTAGGAGGTTCTGGATCGTTTCTTACACACCTTGGTCGTTCCTTCGATTCACATACAGACTCGTCGATGTACGAAGACCTGTAGAAGGACAATTCCATACCTTTGTGGTTGTCATCGACGTTGCTTCTGCGAACCTGAAATCGATCGAAACAGGTACATAAACGTGTCGAGGTCGAGATTCTTGCATGCCCTTGCTGGAGATCATGAATCCCTGTGTCTCTTCTTGGCTACACTCGTTGCCTATCGGCTTCTTCTGGAGAAATTGCATAAAGATTTCAAACAACTAAGGATTCATCGTGCTTTGAAATCCGAACAGTGAGGCAGACGGATCTGGAGGCACCAAGCTGTGGTTCATGACAAGGGTTTTAGAAATGGAATCTCTTTCGGCATCTAACAAAAACTCCATTGCTCTGGAAATTCCTCTCCTCACAACAAAGTAGTGTAATATTTGTAATGTTATGAGGAACCCTAGTGTTGTTGATTTGATTCGGATATGTAATGTAACTCTTGGTCCTTTTGGCTTCTGTGAGGTAGTGTGTTTGTAGTTTATAAATATGGGCCCTGTCCAGAGCACTAGGCTGCAACATACTGCCTAGCGTTCACATGAGCGATGAACTGAAGCTTGTTCAAGTGTTGGTCAACAGAGTTCCACTTGCCATGGTACTGTGTAGGCCATATTCCGATCAGGCTGTATATCTGACCAAATTCAGACTGAGCCTACCCTTCAACAAAACAAATTGAACCTTACCCTTATCAGTTTATTAGTAAGTGGTGGAGTAAGTGGCGGAGGAATGTTCACATTGCACCCATAAATAGTCTAAACAAGGGTTGCATGGCAACGCAGTCCCTGCAGAGTTAGTTGGGAAATACATGTTGAACAATGAAACTTAATATAACTAAATGCACAAGTAATGAATATTTTTTGTCAAAAGATAATAATTGAGAGTTGTTTGTTATTCAAAATGTAT
>SNQJ01S0094994.1:0-16774 GCA_010110895.2 Picea sitchensis
ACAATCACAAGAGACACATCATTTATCCCGGGAAACCCTCATGGGGCAGAAAACCCAACAAAACTTCCTTAATATAGATAGCCAATACAATGCCAAGAGATAACTCAAACAAGTACAAAAGGTCCTCTCCCAAAGATGTGTGTGTCTCTCTCTCTTCTCCAACTGCAGCTCCAAAACTTGTCTCTCAATGAACAAGTGAGTGTGTCTAAGTGAGGCGCTAGCCTCCTTATTTATACAAGTATGGCATGTGTGGAAGTGTCTCTTCACTGGCAGGGTCGACTTCTCAATCTGGGTGGTTATAACCACCTTTAATATATTATGGGTCCGAATTCTTATTCTGCCTATTACAATTACATTTTGACCAATCCACAAAAGGGGATTTGGTCCTTTATAGTAGCCGACATGATCAATCCATAATGGGGATTGATCCAATGAATAATATATCAAATAATAATTAGAATACACTTTGCAGTTACGTTATTTCAGCAAGGAGAACAATAAACCCATCACATGGGCACCTTCACCCCTCACAGGGGTACAAATCGTTTCATCTCAAACGACACACCCATCTCATGGGCATCTTTCCCACTCAGGGACACACGTCGTTCCATCTCCATCTCAAAGAGAAATGACACACCCATCTCATGGGCATCTTCCCTACATAGGGGCACATAACGTTCCATCTTCGTCTCAAAGAGGAACGACACACCCATCTCATGGGTACACCCAACTCATGGGCTCTCTCACAGGCCGACTCACTCAGTCTGTGTCCTGGAGGATGTCTCATAGAATTGTAATCATTAACAAGGTGTTGGTTATTCTGGAGTATTGTTGCAAAAAGAGGTGGAGTGTTACAACATATCTGGTGGTAGCGCTTCGCACTATGTGTATTGTTGTAAGGGATGACATGTATATTGGACAAATATGGCTGTGGAATACCAGTTTCACTCAAGGCTTGGTCTTTAAGTTTATCCTACATGTTGAATGAAGGGATGGATTTCCCTCTTGCAGTACATTCATCAACTGAAAACATCAACAAATAAATTGAAGATCTAGATCTTTAGAAAATGTGTAGTTGACATCAAATCTGGCACAACGGATTCTTAGGCGATGGTAGCATATGTGACAAACTAAAGTGTGGGTGAATTGAAGAAGAGCATTATGATTGTGCGATTTATTTTCTAATGTGTGTTGCTAAAGTGAATATAAGATCTTCTTTCATGAAAAGTCAAGCAATTTCAATGGTTTTCTAGCCTTTAAGCATTAATTTGATATACATGCTTTACTATGATTGTATGATCTCAAACTGGAGCTACATATGACAATATTGTGTGAATGGAAGAGGAGTTGCGTCCTATGGAGGCCACGAAGGTTAGCAAAGAGTGAGCCATATGGTCAAAGGGTAGCAGCTGGTAAACCCTAGTGTATGCTATCTAGAAAGAGCCTCAGAGGCATCGAGATTATTTCCAAGAGGAGCTTTGATTTAAATCCCTCATACAATTGTAGACCGCATTTGCACGTTATCACGATGGTCTCTGGTGATGAGAATCACTGCAAAACTATTATTGTTTTTTAGGAGAGTTGTTGGACGAATTCGCCCTATGAGCTACTCAGAGATATTATTGAGGGGAGCAAAATGACCTGGCATACGCGGAGAATCCTACGTGGAGATGTAAGTTCAGTTTACCTACACATATGAGATATGCATCCTTGTGGTTGGTAAAGCGGGTATTGGTTCCTTGGTAACATCGACCCCTGCAAAGATTGCTGCTCATAAATGAAATCAAAACTACAAGTGTGAATTTTTCATTTATAATTTTTTTTTCATATACTTCCATATATCCTACGTGGTATCAAAGTATCTGAGCAGAAGGTTAAAAAATTATAATCTACATAAACTCACATTGCAATGTCACTTCAAAGGTGGGTGTTGGTATTCATCAGCGTCATTAATTGGTATTTGATATGTTTCTTCTTTCTTGTTCTCCCATGGAAATTGATTGACATATCACACATTTACTTTTCTGCAAATTCCTTGCAAAGTTTGTAAATATGGGATGTAGCACATTAAAAAATTGAATGGGATAGCCCACATGTAGATGTGGCATTGGAATGTGGTACAAAATGCCTTAAATCAAGGGACATTGAAGATAGAAGAGACACACCATGCAATGAAGTCTTTAAATTGGCCAAAGGTAATGATGTAATAGAGTTAAGACTATTTTATTAATGTAACAAAGGCCTTTTCATTATTTGTTTGTCTTTTCTTAGTCAAGATAGAGATGGCTAGCTTAAGAAATTGAGTCAAAGTCTCATTTAAAGAAAATGTAAAGACAAAGTCAAGTTGAAAGTTGATCAAATTGAAGGATCTGGTTTATGTAATAAAGTGATAGTAAGTGTCAAAATGGAGTCAAGTTAATGTTCAAGTCAAATGCATGAGAGGTCATTGAAAAGTCAAGTCAAATTATTGATATAAAGAATTGAAGTTGAGAGTCATAATTGGAGTCAAGTTAAAATAAGTCATTGATTTGTAAGGGTGTATGATCGATGTTAGCTGACATCCGAGTCAAATTTGTAGTCAAGTCAAATTTAAGTCATGTCATTAGTGCGTCAATTGAGTTTTCCAATCTAGTGTCATAGGTGTCTTGTTGGATGGAGACATCTCTCCTACAAGAATAATTTTATGCAGGTATTGAGAAGAATTATGCAAGAAGCAAGAAGATGTTGACTCCATAACAACAAAAGATAACAACAAAAACAAGACTAATGAAGATGATGACTCCATAACAACAAAAGATAACAACAAAAACAAGACTAATGAAGATGATGACTCCATGACATAAGCAGATCACGAAAGGACTCATAAACATAAACAAAAGAAGCGAAATACAAGAGCATATTGAAGAGGAAAGAGAAAAGGATGGTGAAAAATGAAGCAGCGAAAGAAGAAAAAGGATCGAAGACTACAACAACAAAAGAAGACAAAGAACAAAGAAGGAAGCAAAGCAAGGTAAATAAGTAGTATCGTTTGTTTTTTAGAAGCATAGAGAATGAGATCCCTAAAGAAGTTTGAAGATCCTCTTTGATAATGTTGTTTTTAATGATAGAAACAAAGATTATATTGGTCCTATGTTTATATAAAGAAGTATGTTGTATCTGAGTAAATGATGATGTAAGTCGTGAAGAGGCATCTTGTATGTACCAGAGTCAATGTTGATGTAAGCCATGAAGAGGCAAGTGTACCCCCATAATTTGCATGTTGAAGGTTTGTGGTTAGCTAGAAACCACTTGATGTAATGTGTTGTTTGTGGTAAGCAAAAACCACTTGTCATAACATAGGAGGGTTTGTGATAAGCCATAAATCACTTCTTGTAATGGTTGAGGGTAATCCACCAAAACCCATGATGTATGGGTAAGCCATAGCATACCCAAGATGATGATTGATGATGATGCAGGTGGAGTTACAAGTACAAATATGAGATTTGTGATTCAAGAATGGTTGATGAACCATGTACAAAAAATAGTTTCATATAGAACCAATGGTTACAACGACTGGCGACCCATGTATTCCGGTGGATGGTAATGTTTTTATATGGACTTCAACACACATAATTATATCTTGCATGTACAAGATCTAGTTATGAGGATATAAGATGAAGATGAAAATAAAGAGCATAGAAGAAGGGAATGAAAAATGGACCAATTCAAAGGACCAACTAAACAGATTGAGGATGATGATTACATATTAATATCACAAGTATTCATTCAAGGGGAGTATGAAGGAATAATTCATACTTGTGAATTATGAATAATGTCTAAAATGTATAATTGCACAAATGTAATGAAGTAAACTAAGCTTAATGTCAAAGTATGAGTGGAAAATGAGGATAATGAGAGATATCAGGGATGAAGATCTCATGGATTGAGGGATGAAGATCTCATGGATTGAGTTGAGAGATTTAAGGAGATATTGTGGAGATGGTTATGGATATGATGTGATCTAAATACTTAATTAAGACTTGGTAGTTATGGTCACCTATGGTTATATAAAGAGACCATTTGTACAATAGAATTTACACACGAGAATGTTATGATGTAATATAGATTTTCCCCTTTTGAGGTTTCTTGAGTATAATTACTAGTGTCCCTTACTTCAATATATGCTTGTATGTATTTACTATTGGCTATTAAAGCTAACCATGTCTAGTTGTTGCATAATTTTCTTTCATTTGATACAATGTATTGTTGTTTTAACTTCTCCAATTTGTAGTGGTTGTTGGTCTCTGATAATAGCTTGTCGAAGAGTGGTTTTGTGATGCATTGTTCCATGAATATTGACAAGNAGGGATGAAGATCTCATGGATTGAGTTGAGAGATTTAAGGAGATATTGTGGAGATGGTTATGGATATGATGTGATCTAAATACTTAATTAAGACTTGGTAGTTATGGTCACCTATGGTTATATAAAGAGACCATTTGTACAATAGAATTTACACACGAGAATGTTATGATGTAATATAGATTTTCCCCTTTTGAGGTTTCTTGAGTATAATTACTAGTGTCCCTTACTTCAATATATGCTTGTATGTATTTACTATTGGCTATTAAAGCTAACCATGTCTAGTTGTTGCATAATTTTCTTTCATTTGATACAATGTATTGTTGTTTTAACTTCTCCAATTTGTAGTGGTTGTTGGTCTCTGATAATAGCTTGTCGAAGAGTGGTTTTGTGATGCATTGTTCCATGAATATTGACAAGCATTCCATCTTCTTCCTTGATAATGATGATATCGACCTTCTTATCTTCCTTGAAATGTTTCCTGGTAATGAGGGTGTCGATATGGTTCCACATTTGACGATTTTTCTTCACTTTGCATGTGCATTTCATCCATATTTTTTTCAGAGACAATTGAATCCTCTATCTTCCTTGCTTGCTCTTTGATTGCTTTAGCCTTGGAGATAATACCATCATACGTAACATGTACATTCTCTAGATGAAGTTCAACTTCTTCCAACATCTTTTGGTGACCTTTTGAATCTCATCTTCTTTCTCCTTTTGAAGTTGCAATGTGACCCCATCTATCGCATTATGACGTCCTTCTTCAATTCTTGATTGCATTTATGATTTTACCTCGTCAATATTTAGGGATTCCTCGACCTTCTTGTAAATTTCATCGTAAGTCTTTCAGTAATTTCTTCATCTAATATCATTTATTTTTCTTGATTTTGACAATGCTTCTCTTCTTCTTTAAATCTCTTAACCTCATCCAATAGTTTTTTTATTATGGTTTCATAATCTACATATTTTTTCATATTTCTTTTGCAATTCTTCCCTCGTGACTCATTTTTTTCCAACTTTCCATCGCTAATGTTTTCTTTCTTTATGTTCTTAACCTCCTTAATGAGTGATTCATTAAGGGATTGCATCTTGGCAAACTCATCATCTTTCTTAATAATATATTTTCTTAGCTCTTCATTCTCCTTTTGCAATTTGAAGACTTTTTCTTTTGCTTATTTTAACTCATCTTGAATTGTATACATTACCTCTATTTTTGTATCCCTAATCCATTTATCTGAAAAGAGTTTTTCAAATTCTTTCCATGTGAGATTCCATCTAGTATCCATATCCATACTCATTCACCACTTTTGAGCTTCACTAAAAAGATAAAATCTTGTTGTTTAAGGATTCCTATCATATTACTTTAGCAACATAAACCATTCCATATGATTGATTTCCATTGATTAGGTATTTCCATTGATTCTTAACTGAGGTCTAACCATAATCCTCAACTTACAACTTCAATATATCAAAAATAATTATATCAAATAGTTATAATCATTTTCTCAATATAATTTTCTATGTTTTCTCTTTCTAATGGATTTTGAATCAGCGCAATCAAACATCTCTATCCTTCTGGCTGACCTTCCTTCTGATCTATTTCTGAAAGTTGTAGTCTAAACGTTCTATGAAATGACTTTTCCCTGGTGATATTTTTCGAGGACTTTTGTCCAAAATTTGACGAGAAATTGTTAGATCCGTACATTTGAGTGGTTATTTATGTATAATCCGAGTGCTCCAGGGGTTTTTCAACATGCTAAATCCATTTCTACATTCAAAAATGGATTGTAAACAACAAAAAATAGTGATTTCGTGCAAATTTAGATCATCGGATTCCGACGAAAAAAACTGTTTTGTAGAACAATTAGACAACACCTTTCTGAAATTTCGATATGTAGTACTCTGAAACGTCTTCTCTGTAATGCCATGGGTCTGGCGAAAATTAGATGGGCCAACTGAAAATTATGGTAACTTTCCAAACCTTGGTGATTTTTGGTCTTTCTGTGAGAAAAAACTTGTGCATAATGCCGCGTGTCCAATATTTAATATCTGATTCTGAAATTTGTACCAGAAATACCAAACTGTCTTCTTTCAAATGCCACTGGTTTCATGAAATTTGGATCCTCATTGAAAAATATATGACTATTTTACTCGGAACACTTGTTTGAGACTAGTTATAGGACTAGTAAAAACCTTATCTTCCACATGGTATATCTCCGAAAGTGTAACAACCCAAAATCTTAAATTTGTACTACACATACCTTGTTATGTTATCTAAATAACCTCCACGTTTCGCTGTTTGAATCATCCTAGAAAAAAAGTTACAGTGAAAAGTCTAAGATGATTTTCTTGGAGAAGGAAAAACTTTAGGATCGATGTTCTGATACCAAATGTAATGATCTAAATCCTTAAAATATCATAACAGAACATAAGTACACACCATGTACAACAATGTGAGCATGGAACACAACTTCAACATACATAAGAAAGACGAGTTACACAATAACTCCTTAAACAATAGGAGAATCTCTTCCCCATAACCAAATACATTCATACATCACAATTACCTTGTCATCAATAATTAATACATGATATCTATATATACATATTCACACTACACATGAGACCCCCTTACTATTAGGCTGACCTTATTACATATATATTTACACATTATGTGTACCTTTAGCCCCATATATGCCCCCATTGGGTCATAACAATCTCATACACCAATTTGGTGTCTGGCTTGGTTGTGACCTTAAAAATTAAATTATTATTATTGTTATAATGATAACTTGTAATTATGAACATCACATAGATAACAACCATAATGACCACAAGCTAAATAGGGCAATAGTGCATGACATTGGAAACACAGATCATCCTAGTACTAGAGTAAGAGAGGATGCTATGACATCAACCCAAGGACAAATTGTGTTTCCTTTAAGAGATGATCTATTTGGACTAAAGCTTTGTTCTTAACCAAGTGCCATGAAAATTTGTTTTCTTTTCAACCACATGGATGTTGTTAAACACTTGATTTCAAATAACAATGGGATTTGCTATAGTTGCCAATATTTCAATCCACTCATCAACAAGTCAATGACAATCTAATGTCCATTCCTTCTTAGTATTATGTTTTTTTGATAGAAGGGGTTTTGCAAAACTTTAGTGAGATTGTAGTCAATCTAAGTGTTGTCTAGCAACTTGCTAGAAAAAACCTTTTTTTAGATTTATTTGTCATGGCAAACATGGCTTGGAATTTTTGTTTATGTTAATAAATATATGATAGAATTTCCAGTAGACATCCCATCTACTCAAAACTTCATAATTGTTTTCCAAGGAAAACTTTGTGGAATCCTTCCCTCTTCCCTGGAATATCCAGATGAAGGGTGGTTGGTAAACCCAAGGGGCTCTACCGGATTTAAACTTGTGACTTGTCACTGATTCACTTCCTTTCCAAATAACATGCCTTAGATGGATAGTTCCACCAATTGAGCTACCCTTGTGGGTGTAAAACTTCATAAATTTTAACATGGTCTGATGTAAATTTGTTTCCCAAAAGAACCCTCTACAACTACCAACAAAAAGGTTTACATCTCTGTAGAAGGCTCCAATCAGTGTGATCAACATGCCTAAATTTTCATATAGCATGGACAATGTTATTCAAACCTCCATGTAGTCTTCATTCAGTCTACACGTATGGTGTGTAATCACTTTCATGCAATTGAAGTTTTCCAAACATTTCTTTGGAAACTGATTACAAAAATTATTAATAAAAAATTGCATTCGGAGAAAAAAAAATGTATAAAATATCTCTTCCTTTACAACACTCCTACAAGAGGCCTATTAGGCAACAATCTACATTAGCAACATCCAGTCTGCTTTCATTTTATAACTCTGAAAAGATTGAAGAAATTATTTACAAGCATGCTTCACGCCAAATCTTCTTATCCATTTCATAAACAAATATTCAAGGAAAGAAAATATTCCAGTGACTATGTGCTAAATAGAAATTTGCAAAACATTTTCTGTAGGGGAATGTTTTAGAAACATTATGTAGATTGGGGACCTTTTCATTTTGTTTAAAAGTAGCCTAGAGGCAGTAAGTCATACAACTTCCCTAGGATCAACAGAGAAAAGCAACATCTATTGTAATGTTCCCAAGCCATTATGCCAAGAACATCACGGTTTTGGGTGTCTTTTTAAACTTTTCTGGTTGTGGTATTTCGTCAAACACTTTGTTGATCTACTTGTTTACATGTGTTTACTTGCAGGATGGTCTCTTGATTTCGGCCTTGGGGTTTAGTTGATGATTTAGATGTGTGTTGCCACAATAAACAAGAAGATATAACCATGGAACATACATCAACCATATGCAATATGATAGACAAGCCAAAACATCTCAATTTTGCTTTTATTCATGAAATAGAAGAACCTACTACAATGAAGATGTCGATCTGGAATGCTCAACAGATGGCTAAGAAGATAGACAATAAAAGTTGGAGCTGCTACAAAATGCTCCAATAGAAGATGCCACAGGCCTCCAAAGGCCAAATATCCAATGAAGATCAATACAAGACGATCTGGGTCGTATGAGGTGCCAAACCCCCACTAGAAGATGCCACGTTCTACTGGAACCCTGAATAGCCTCAATAATTCGACCCTGTTGTCAAAGATGCTCAATCACCTCAAGAAAGATGCCAAATAGTTGATCGGGTGATGGCAAGAACAACCCAGGTGCCCGAATCTCCAAGATCCCTCTCAAACCCTATGGATCTGAACCTCCTCCAAGGAATGGTGCGCCCCCCTGGATGCTTGGAACCCTAGATAAATCAGTCTCTCTCCTAGAGACCTCCAACAACTCCACAAATCCACTAGAATGATAGATCGAGGCACGGAAATGAAAACCCAAGTGCTCAACTAGGCAAAATACCGGCTAGATCCTTAGATCTAGCTACCATCAAAATAATGGTGTGCCCTCCTCTTGGGAAATCGTCCCACTGTCAATACAAATAAACCCTCCATTGAAATGCCTCCGGAAACAACCAAGAATGGTGCTAAGACACCTGCAAGGAAAACCCAATACCCGGAATTCCCAAAATCTCTTCTCCTCAGCTGGATTGAACCTTCCTTCAATGAGTGGTGCACCCCTCTTGCTGGAAACCCCCAATGTTGCGATCCTCTTCCTTCTTGTGCATGTGGCTGGTGTAGACCCCTCCTGCACTGATGTAGAACCAAACTAGAATGGTGTGGGAGAGTATTGCATCTCCGAGACCAAGCTTGGGACAATCTAGGTGGAATCTTTCACCATCGAATCGTCCTCTAGGGTTTGTTAAGTCAAAACCCTCAAAACCCCCAATGCTGGGCTCACTAGCTAGAAGCCAGATATCAAAAGATGATCATACATGAATGAATGAGTAGAGGCCCTTGCCTTTCCTTTATACTTTTTGCTCACCTTGTCCCTCCAAAGTGACTTTCATTTTATTAATATTTAATTAATTAATTAAATCGCTTTAATTAATTAATTAACCTTTTTACCTCTGAAAAAGACCTTATCTCTCCTTGTGGCTTCTCAGGCCACTGAAAGTCTCTTCTCGTCATCCTATCCTATAGTGTTGTTCCTCCTGATTCCAATGAGCTATTACACTGAGAGGTTCCTCCAAGTATAGTGCCCGAAATGACCTCTTTAGTGAATTTAATTGACTTATAGCCAAAAATACTCAAAACCTTGGATATCGTCGGAATGCCACGGAACCAAAGCCAATCTGTGCGAAATGGCTCATAATAATGAAATAGGATGAGTAATGCAAGCTGGACCCCACAATGCCTCTCAATAACGGTTGTACTCGCTATAACATCCATCTGGATACTCGGGTCATCATAAACCTCTGCACTCTAATGATGTCCCAAAGTGGGGACATTACATCTATCATCACTTTTAGTATTATTGACACATCAAAAGAATTGAGCCAATTCTTTGTTGGTCCATTAAAATTTAAAACTAAGGTCAACACAAAGAGCATAAAAATGGATATAATTATTAAACCAGAATTACTAGACACCAAAATAAAAGACCCAATAATAATATAAATTATTGCCAAGGAACTAAGATAGCAACAAATAATTACCTTTCAGATATCTCAAAGCAATAAACCATACTGTTTAATTTTTACTATGATAAATAGAAAAATGGAAAGAAACAACACATGATGGCATCTTTAACTGCAAAAAAATATACACATGTTCTGAAACTTACAAAATCAGAATATTTTAAAAGACTCGAACAACTTTAAAATCACATGAATATTAATATCAGAGTTATCTGAGTAATTTGCATTCAAAATGATAGAGTTGACCTTTTGAGCCATGCTAGGCATGGCCCGTCACAGGAACAAGAACTGGAACCTAACATGTATGCAAAACTTGTTTTGACAATAGAAGGATTTTATAACATAGGTGGTGGAGGCACATGAGATTTTGCCATTCCCACCCAAGCTACTATGCCAACAGCAAGTACGATCCAACCCATTATGTCATACTTTAAGTCGCTGTTTTTCTTTTTCTTTGAGCCCTGCAAAAACAACATTCCACTTATATTTTCCATCTAACCAGACATGCATAAAGATTTCTACCAAATAGTATTGCATTCCCAATCGATAGGGCAATACATTTGTATGCTACAGACAAGCATTCCAAAGACTAAAACCTTTGGGAACCAAACAATTATTCACTTCAGTGTAAAAGTCCATCAAAAGCAAAGCCTATTTTGTGTGCTCTCTATCACTTTGGTTATCAATAAAAATAACTTGGGAGCAACTTTATAGGACAATAGGGCATTCATCTGAACAGATTATTTTTTCTATGCTGCAAAGTAGTGAACATATGTAAAAGTCAAAAAACAAAAATAAAAATGCACTACCTTTACATCATTTCATTCGGATGGTGATGTTAATTTTTTAAAATTTTGTTAACTAATAGGATGTTCCAAATTGCAATGACCATGGTGTGTTTTATGTTACTAATTGTAAAGTCTTTTAATATTGATGAGTGCTGAAAAAAGAGGAGTAAAACATGTTTAGTCTGAGCTGTGCTACATAATCAGGTATCAAGAATGTCTGACAAGTGATTTGTGAGGTTGAGTCACAGGACATTGTGGTTTGGAAATTTTCTATTTTTTTTATGTTGCTAAGACTACTGTAGCACATTTGTTCCATTTTCTGATGCTGCTCCAAACTACCAAACTACAAAAATCTTACTATCTTCCATGTTTATCTTATTTTATGTCATCCATATGAACAAAAATCCCCAGCCATAGGATTTTCTGGTGGGTTTTCATGACAAAAGCACCGTCGGGGTTTCTTCTGTGGTTTGAATTAATATCGAGTTAATTGCACCAATCTCTTTTCCATGCCATAAAGGCCCCAGCTGTTTGCAAGGAAATATAATCCTTAAAGAGTTTCTGATGTTTGCATAAATATTAAGTTAATTGTAACTATCAGTTTATTGGCTATAAAAAAGGCATTTGCACGTTAATGCACTTTATTAGAAATCCTGTGAGTTTGTGAGTTGGCCAATTTATGAATTACTAGGGCTTGTCAACTAGATCAAGATAAACCCTACATGTCGTTATGCAAAAGTCCATTCAGTGAAAGCTTCAAACAATACAGAAGCATATGACTGAAGGCTTTTTAGGTGAAAGCCTATCAGAATTGTGACTTGCCTCAAAAGTTGTTGTGTTGCAACTAAATTTATGTCATCAGATGAAAGATGTTGTGGATGTCTTGGAGGTGGCACAATTAACCCAATGCTAGACTCATTCAAATTATCCTTGACATGCTTGGCTCTCACTAACCCAAGAGACCACACACCCCCTTGTAGAACTCATATTGCAATAAACTCATCATCTGCAATGTGTTTATTATTCATGCAGGTTACAACTATAGGAAGAGAAGCCTATGTTAAGATCACAAGAGAATGAGGGGATCGAAAGCAACCAAACAGCCAACCCAAAAACCCGCAGAAGGAAGGAGAAAACAGCACTAAACAAGTGGGCTAGAGATGTTCAAAAGATGCGCTAGAGAGAGAAAAACATAACCATAGAACAAAAGAATGCCAAAGATAAAGTTCCTGTAGGCTTAATCACTTGCATTAAAAAATGATGTCCGTAGGCTAAAGAATGCTCACAAGTTCACATGATCACACATGACAATATAGCAAAGGAAGTTTGAGTTGTGTATCTATACTCAACTCAAGTAGGGTATCCTTCCAAGAGAGGTTATGTGGGAAAATTTCTTGTAATTCAAAATTCAATGCAAAACATAAATTTCACCTTCATCCTAGAAGGTTTCTCCGATTTTAACCCTTTGAATTTTCAGCCTTAGGGCTGTTGTAAACCAAGGTACAAAACAGCTGCAGAAAGAGTACAATGTTTCACTTCCCAGTAATTCAAGGAGAAAAGATACCACACCACCGGGGTAGGTTTCATCCCTTTTAGGGAAACTTATCAGCGAATAACCAGATCTGAAAATATTCTTTTACAGCAGTAATAACAGCAGTACAACAGCAGTATGGCAACAGTAAAATCAGCCCCTTATATTCATCACTTAGTTGCCAAATCACTTAACAATTGTCTTTTTACTTATGTCAAATCAGCAAGACATATATCGCTGTAAATAACAATGCACAAAGAACATATCTATAACCATGGCAGAGCTTTGATTGACTTCCATTAAAATTTTAATTATTAAAGTTTAACACCCCTGCCATGGCCTTGTTAATTATGCAGATTATTTCTCTTCTCACATATTTATCTAGATTGTGTACTTATTTTTCATTGTTCCTTCTCATCTGTGTGCAAATAAATTTTTCATATGGTATTAGATCATTATTTACTTGCACAGTATTGAGCTTTAATTTTAACATGGTGTCAAAGCAAATGGTTTAATGCCCTGCGAGGATTTTCAGAACTGAGGGTTTAGAGAGACAAGGGTTTACTTTCATATTTGCTCTTCTTAAATTTTGTTTGAGTAAGGATGATATGCTTGCTTGTTAACTGCATGTTTGAAGTTGTAGATCTGACTGTGAGTTTATTAATGTGTTATAGATCAGATTTTGTTGGGGTAAAACTAATGTGCTGATGCTAACAATATTTCAACTGCATGGCAAACTGAAGATTTGTCAAGGTTCGGGAAAACAGTTGTAACTTGTAAAAGATATCTTGAATCTATGATTGGTGACTGTCAAGTTGTGAGATGGCTTGAGAAAGAAACAAACTCCATGAGAACAAAAGTGACTGCCCATAACTGTGCTGTGAGTTGGAATGACCTCCTTTGGTTTTTTCTTGAAAGGCGACTTGTTATGAATGGAAGTTTTCCTACAAAGAGAGATTTAAAAAATCTTGTTTTCTTGTACTCATTTTTGTTGTCCTGTCAAGAGCAATGTGATAAGTTTTCTCAAATGACCAATTTCTAAAATGCAATCAAGCAAATTTGGGAAGATATGAATGGTGGAGAGGTTAGCAAACCACGGACTTCCTCTCACCTAGCTGGCAGACATTCCACCTGTTGACCACCTATTTTGAACTAGGGGGTCAACTTCATGTGCCATGAAGCTATGTACCTGATGGTGCAACAAAGTTGAAGACTTACTGGTTCTACAAGGCAATTTTTCCCTCAACACTTCTTTTTGTAACTGGAATTTCCGCTCCCCTGCGTGGGATAATAATGTAATGGGTTTGCATGGATCATATTTTAGGTTAGTTGCCTAAGACTTTATCATTAGGGAAGTCCTTTCATCGAGTGTTTTTTTTCCTCGGGTAATTGATTTGGCCTAACCAACCATTTTAATTACCCTTGAGTTTTTCACTCACAATAATCCCCCAAAGTGGTGAAAGGTGTTCTAATGATTGAGCCCAATGGGTGACTAGAGTCTAGGTAGTTTTTTTAAATTTTTTTAAATTTGTAACATACAAAATATATATAATACTAAGTGATAATAATCATAAATAATAATAATAATAATAATAAATAGTTATTAATTATCTAAGGGACGCATCCTTTCATGGATGGTCACCACATGTGCCTTTAGGTTTTCTATATATTTGGCACTCTCATTGTACATCTATTCATCATCTATTATCTATTTTATCTCATTATATATATTCTTATTCAATATATTTATTGTCCAGTATGGATTACAGTGATTTATTCCATTTATGATGGATGTTCGTTGTAAGAACCAGATTGGTTCTTTGCGTTGCTATCAGAGCTTTGTTGTTGATATTGGCCATTGGCCATATATGCTTGTAGCCTCATACAAAAAAAATTCATAGTTTCTCTTTTATCCAGGTCTTTGACCACGTGAGAGAATTTTCCATTAAAAAAAATCATCATAAAAAATTACCATTGAAGAAATAATCTTTCAGTTGCAAGAAATTATAAGTTCTTACCAGATATCAAGAAGATGGAAAAAAAAAAGAAAAAAAAGGGAGAAGAAAAAAGAAAGAAAAAGAAAGAATTAAAAAAAAAGATAGTTTAAAAGAAAAAGTTCCAAAGAAGAAGAAGAGTAAATTTTGATTTTGTTGGTTGTTTACAAGCCCATGGTTTTGGTAAACCATTGGCCCATGGTATTTCCCTACCCTATAAAAAAAAGAATTTACGGTGGTAACTTTTTACAACTTTCTATATACACGTAGTGGGGTTGAAGCCAAAATAAAAAGTCAATGACCTAAGTCTTTTGGAGTAATATTAATTCAACCAAAGTCAAAACATATTTTAGCAAAGTCAATTAACTTGTGTTAAGGATATTCATAAAGGAAAAGTAAGAAGAGAGGGTATCATATTAAATATTGTGGAGTTAGAGATATCCACAAAAAGACAAGGAGGAAAGGTTTTATAATAATTTATAAACGATACCATCGTAAATTTATGTAAATAAAAAAAAGTTTGAAGGATTATTATATTTTTAAAAGTGAGGTGGATCTTGGAAAGTGAGGGGCACTTAAAAGAGAAAAAAGATATAGAATAAAATAATATATTCCAAAGTTAAAGGATTAAAAAAAAGTGAAAAAGTGTATTGTTTTGAAAGTGGGTTCTTGGAATTCATACATTTATCATTTATAAAGAAATAAATACTAAGTGAACTATGACATCTACAAAGAAAACATTTTCGGCAAAATGTCCCTATTGCGCAAAAGAGGAAGAGTATGAAAGGGGCCTTATAAATGGAACTCGCCCTTGTTCATATTGTAAAAAGCTTTTTACTTTAGTAGAAAATCAAGGTGACACACATTGGGAAGTGAAAATAAAAGAATTAGAGAACCAACTAATTCATTATCAACAACACAACAGAAATTTACAATTTCAAGTGGGGTTGGAGCAAATGCAAAAAAACCAAGAAGAGAGACAAAAACAAAATCTTGAGGGAAAATTACTAGAAAAAGACAAAGACAATTCTTACTTTAAAAAACATAACCAAAAGTTATTGGTACAAATAAATGAGGCAAAAGATAAGAAGCAAAGGGATTAGAAGTTAGAACAAGCTAATCGCGATCTCATTAAGAAATTAACAAAGAAAGATGAAGAGAATTGTCGTTTAAAGAACCATAATCAAAGCTTGGTTGAACAAATCAAGAAGTTAAAGAATGAGAAGAAATTATCTGAAAAAGATGAAGAAACCTCTTGCCTAAGAATACTTAATCAACAATTGCTTGCACAAATTAAAAGTTTAAAGAACGAAATAACAAAAAATTTGGAATCAAAAAATGAAGAGGACAAGTCAGGAAATAAGGAAGAACTTTTACGTTTAAGGCGACATAACCAAGACTTACTTACCCAAATTAGAAAGCTAAAACATGATAAGAAGCCTTTACAAGAAGAGCTAGATCACAAAGAAAAAATGACTAAATCAATTGAAATAGAGAAGCTTCTAGTTAAAAAAATCAAAACCTTAGAGAAAGAAACACATTGATCCAATTGAATTACCAGAAACATTAGAAGTTGAAGAAAGATCCAATAAACAATATTCAGAAGAGATTTGGGTGCCTTATCGTCATCCAAATCACAAGAGTTGTTACGACCAACAACAAGGTCAAGAGGAATATAAGCATTGTTCTTCTTACCAACAACTAAACTACAACATTGAAAAAGAATGAAGACAAAATCGACAACTTCTATGGAAGCCTAAAATAAGAAATCCTATCCGAACAATCAATCATCAAACAATTCCAATGAAAGTATATTTGGGATGGATCACTTCCAAAGAGATGCAACATATTACTTCAGGAATTCGAAGATTATATCGTTTTGTTTCGTCAAGTGTCGCAACTACAAAAACAAAAGATCATGAGAAGTCAGTTCGAGTTAGAACAAGAGATAGGTGCTTCTCTAATCATGCTTTGAGGACAAAGCATTTTTAAGGGGAAGGCAATGTAACAT
>SNQJ01S0094994.1:18009-33935 GCA_010110895.2 Picea sitchensis
CGGAGATGCAATACTCTCCCACACCATTCTAGTTCGGTTCTACATCAGTGCAAGAGGGTTCTACACCAGCCACAGGCACAGGAAGGAAGAGGAGCGCACCATTGGGGGTTTCCAGCAAGGGGGGCACACCACTCATTGAAGGAAGGTTCGATCCAGCTGAGGAGAAGAGAATTCCAGGTATTGGGTTTTCCTTGCAGGTGTCTTAGCACGATTCTTGGTTGTTTCCAGAGGCATTTCAGTGGAGGGTTTATTTGTATTGACAGTGGGACGATTTCCCAAGAGGAGAGCGCACCATTATTTTGAGGGTAGCTAGATCTAAGGATCTAGACAGTATTTTGCCTAGTTGAGCACTTGGGTTTTCATTGTCGTGCCCCGATCTATCATTCTAGTGGATTTGTGGAGTTGTTGTAGGTCTCTAGGAGAGAGACTGATTTATCTAGGGTTCTAGGCATCCAGGGGGGCGCACCATTCCTTGGAGGAGGTTCAGATCCATAGGGTTTGAGAGTGATCTTGGAGATTCGAGCACCTGGGTTGTTCTTGCCATCACCCGATCAACTATCTGGCATCTTTCTTGAGGTGATTGGGCATCTTTGACAGCAGGGCCGAATTATTGAGGCTATTCAGGGTTCCAGTAGGACGTGGCATCTTCCAGTGGGGGTTTGGCACCTCATACGACCCAGATCGTCTTGTATAGATCTTCATTGGATATTTGGCCTTTGGAGGTCTGTGGCATCTTCTATCGGAGCATTTTGTAGCAGCTCCAACTTTTATTGTCTATCTTCTTAGCCATTTGTTGAGCATTCCAGATCGACATCTTCATTGTAGTAGGTTCTTCTATTTCATGAATAAAAGCATAATTGAGATGTTTTGGCTTGTCTATCATATTGCATATGGTTGATGTATGTTCCATGGTTATATCTTCTTGTTTATTGCTGCAACACATCTAAATCATCAACTAAACCCGAAGGCCGAAATCAAGAGGCCATCCTGCAAGTAAACACATGTAAACAAGTAGATCAGCAAAGTGTTTGACGAAATACCACAACCAGAAAAGTTTAAAAAGACACCCAAAACCGTGATGCTCTTGGCATAATGGCTTGGGAACATTACAATAGATGTTTCTTTTCTCTGTTGATCCTAGGGAAGTTGTATGACTTACTGCCTCTAGGCTACTTTTAAACAAAATGAAAAGGTCCCCAATCTACATAATGTCTCTAAAACATTCCCCTACCGAAAATGTTTTCCAAATTTCTATTTAGCACATAGTCACTGGAATATTTTCTTTCCTTGAATATTTGTTTACGAAATGGATAAGAAGATTTGGCGTGAAGCATGCTTGTAAATAATTTCTTCAATCTTTTGAGAGTTATAAAATGAAAGCAGACTGCATGTTGCTAATGTAGATTGTTGCCTAATAGGCCTCTTGTAGGAGTGTTGTAAAGGAAGAGATATTTTATACATTTTTTTTTCTCCAAATGCAATTTTTTATTAATAATTTTCGTAATCAGTTTCCAAAGAAATGTTTGGAAAACTTCAATTGCATGAAAGTGATTACACACCATACGTGTAGACTGAATGAAGACTACATGGAGGTTTGAATAACATTGTCCATGCTATATGACAATTTAGGCATGTTGATCACACTGATTGGAGCCTTCTACCGAGATGTAAACCTTTTTGTTGGTAGTTGTAGAGGGTTCTTTTGGGAAACAAATTTACATCAGACCATGTTAAAATTTATGAAGTTTTACAGCCACAAGGGTAGCTCAATTGGTGGAACTATCCATCTAAGGCATGTTATTTGGCAGGGAAGTGAATCGGTGATAAGTCACAAGTTTAAATCCAGTAGAGCCCCTTGGGTTTACCAACCACCCTTCATCTGGATATTCTAGGGAAGAGGGAAGGATTCCACGAAGTTTTCCTTGGAAAACAATTATGAAGTTTTGAGTAGATGGGATGTCTCTAATGGAAATTCTATCATATATTTATTAACATAAACAGAAATTCCGAGCCATGTTTGCCATGACAAATAAATCTAAAATAAGGTTTTTTCAAGCAAGTTGCTAGATAACACTTAGATTGACTACAATCTCACTAAAGTTTTGCAAAACTCCTTCTATCAAAAAACATAATACTAAGAAGTAATGGACATTAGATTGTCATTGACTTGTTGAGATGAGTGGATTGAAATATTTGCAACTATAGCAAATCCCATTGTTATTTGAAATCAAGTGTTTAACAACATCCATGTGGTTGAAAAGAAAACAAATTTCCATGGCACTTGGTTAAGAATAAAGCTTTAGTCCAAATAGATCCTCTCTTAAAGGAAACACAATTTGTCCTTGGGTTGATGTCATAGCATCCTCTCTTACTCTAGTACTAGGATGATCTGTGTTTTCAATGTCATGCACTATTTGCCCTATTTAGTGTGTGGTCATTGTGGTTGTTATCTATGTGATGTTCATAATTACAAGTTATCATTATAACAATAATAATAATTTAATTTTTAAGGTCACAACCAAGCCAGACACCAAATTGGTGTATGAGATTGTTATGACCCAATGGGGGCATATATGGAGCTAAATGTACACATAATGTGTAAATATATATGTAATAAGGTCAGCGTAATAGTAAGGGGGTCTCATGTGTAGTGTGAATATGTATATATAGATATCATGTATTCATTATTGATGACAAGGTAATTGTGATGTTTGAATGTATTTGGTTATGGGGAAGAGATTCTCATATTGTTTAAGGAGTTATTGTGTAACTCGTCTTTCTTATGTATGTTGAAGTTGTGTTCCATGCTCACATTGTTGTACATGGTGTGTACTTATGTTCTGTTATGATATTTTAAGCATTTGGATCATTACATTTGGTATCAGAACATCGATCCTAAAGTTTTTCCTTCTCCAAGAAAATCATCTTAGACTTTTCACTGTAATTTTTTTTCTAGGACGATTCAAACAGCGAAACATGGAGGTTATTTAGATAACATAACAAGGTATGTGTAGTACAAATTTAAGATTTTGGGTTGTTACATTTTCGGAGATATACCATGTAGAAGAAAAGGTTTTTTACTAGTCCTATAACTAGTCTCAAACAAGTGTTCCGAGTAAAATAGTCGTATCTTATCTTTTTCAGTGAGGATCCAAATTTCATGAAACCAGTTGCATTTGAAAGAAGACAGTTCGTAGTATTTTTGGTACAAATTTCAGAATCAGATATTAAATATTGGACATGCAGCATTATAATAATAATAATAATAATAATAATCTATTTTTAAGGTCACGGCCAAACCAGCACACCAAATTGGTGTATGAAACCCCCTTGTTTGTGGGACAAGGGACCCCCCTCCGCCCAACGATTTGACTGGTAAAGTCTACGAAGGTATACATACCTTACCCCCCTATGGATTTGAACCTGTGACCTCTTAAGAGGAAACACATGTTCTTAACCATTAGGCCCACACATGCACAAGTTTTCTCTCACAGAAAGACCAAAAATCACCAAGGTTTGGAAAGTTACCATAATTTTCAGTTGGCCCATCTAATTTTCGCTAGACCTGTGGCATTACAGAGAAGACGTTTCAGAGTACTACATATCGAAATTTCAGAAAGGTGTTGTATAATTGTTCTACGAAATGGTTTTTTTCGTCGGAATCCGGTGATATAAATTTGCATGAAATCACTATTTTTTATTGTTTACAATCCATTTTTTAATGTAGAAATGGATTTAGCATGCTGAAAAACCCCTGGAGTACTCGGATTATACAAAAATAACCACTCAAATGTACGGATCTAACAATTTCTTGTCAGATTTCGGACAAAAGTCCTCAAAAAATATCACCAGGGAAAAGTCATTTCATAGAACGTTTAGACTACGACTTTCAGAAATAGATCAGAAAGGTCAGCCAAAAGGATAGAGATGTTTGATTGCACTGATTCAAAATCCATTGGAAAGAGAAAACATAGAAAATTATATTGAGAAAATGATTATAACTATTTGATATAATTATTTTTGATATATTGAAGTTGTAAGTTGAGGATTATGGTTAGACATTAGTTAAGAATCAATGGCAATACCTAAACTTACAAGAAATGAAGATAAAGATGAAATCAATCATATGGAATGGTTTATGTTGCTAAAGTAATATGATAGGAATCCTTAAACAACAAGATTTTATCTTTTTAGTGAAGCTCAAAAGTGATGTATGAGTATGGATATGGATACTAGATGGAATCTCACATGGAAAGAATTTGAAAAACTCTTTTCAGATAAATGGATTAGGGATACAAAAATAGAGGTAATGTATACAATTCAAGATGAGTTAAAATAAGCAAAAGAAAAAGCCTTCAAATTGCAAAAGGAGAATGAAGAGCTAAGAAAATATATTATTAAGAAAGATGATGAGTTTACCAAGATGCAATCCCTTAATGAATCACTCATTAAGGAGGTTAAGAACATAAAGAAATAAAACATTAGCGATGGAAAGTTGGAAAAAAATGAGCCACGAGGGAAGAATTGCAAAAGAAATATGAAAAAATATGTAGATTATGAAACCATAATAAAAAAACTATTGGATGAGGTTAAAAGATTGAAAGAAGAAGATAAGCATTGTCAAAATCAAGAAAAATAAATTATATTAGATGAAGAAACTATTGAAAGACTTGAAGATGAAATTTACAAGAAGGTTGAGGAATACCTAAATATTGACGAGGTGAAATCATAAATGCAATCAAGAATTGAAGGACGTCATAATGCGATAGATGGGGTCACATTGCAATTTCAAAAGGAGAAAGAAGACGAGATTCAAAAGGTCACCAAAAGATGTTGGAAGAAGTTGAATTTCATCTAGAGAATGTACATGTTATGTATGCTGGTATTATCTCCAAGGATAAAGCAATCAAAGAGCAAGCAAGGAAGATAGAGGATTCAATTGTCTCTGAAAAAAATATGGATGAAATGCACATGCAAAGTGAAGAAAAATCATCAAATGTGGAACCATATCGACACCCTCATTACCAGGAAACATTTCAAGGAAGACAAGAAAGTCGATATCATCATTATCAAGGAAGAAGATGGAATACTTGTCAATATTCATGGAACAATGCATCACAAAACCACTCTTCGACAAGCTATTATCAGAGACCAACAACCACTACAAATTGGAGAAGTTAAAACAACAATACATTGTATCAAATGAAAGAAAATTATGCAACAACTAGACATGGTTAGCTTTAATAGCCAATAGTAAATACATACAAGCATATATTGAAGTAAGGGACACTAGTAATTATACTCAAGAAACCTCAAAAGGGGAAAATCTATATTACATCATAACATTCTCGTGTGTAAATTCTATTGTACAAATGGTCTCTTTATATAACCATAGGTGACCATAACTACCAAGTCTTAATTAAGTATTTAGATCACATCATATCCATAACCATCTCCACAATATCTCCTTAAATCTCTCAACTCAATCCATGAGATCTTCATCCCTNCTTGTCAATATTCATGGAACAATGCATCACAAAACCACTCTTCGACAAGCTATTATCAGAGACCAACAACCACTACAAATTGGAGAAGTTAAAACAACAATACATTGTATCAAATGAAAGAAAATTATGCAACAACTAGACATGGTTAGCTTTAATAGCCAATAGTAAATACATACAAGCATATATTGAAGTAAGGGACACTAGTAATTATACTCAAGAAACCTCAAAAGGGGAAAATCTATATTACATCATAACATTCTCGTGTGTAAATTCTATTGTACAAATGGTCTCTTTATATAACCATAGGTGACCATAACTACCAAGTCTTAATTAAGTATTTAGATCACATCATATCCATAACCATCTCCACAATATCTCCTTAAATCTCTCAACTCAATCCATGAGATCTTCATCCCTGATATCTCTCCTTATCCTCATTTTTCACTCATACTTTGACATTAAGCTTAGTTTACTTCATTACATTTGTGCAATTATACATTTTAGACATTATTCATAATTCACAAGTATGAATTATTCCTTTATACTCCCCCTGAATGAATACTTGTGATATTAATATGTAATCATCATCCTCAATGTGTTCAGTTGGTCCTTTGAATTGGTCCATTTTTCATTCCCTTCTTCTATGCTCTTTATTTTCATCTTCATCTTATATCCTCATAACTAGATCTTGTACATGCAAGATATAATTATGTGTGTTGAAGTCCATATAAAAAATTTACCATCCACCGGAATACATGGGTCGCCAGCCGTTGTATCCGTTGGTTCTATATGAAACTCTTTCTTGTACATGGTTCATCAATCATTCTTGAATCACAAATCTCATGTTTGTACTTGTAACTCCCCTTGCATCATCATTAATCATCATCTTGGGTATGCTATGGCTTATCCATACATCATGGGTTTTGGTGGATTACCCTCAACCATTACAAGAAGTGTTTTATGGCTTATCACAAGCCCTCCTATGTTATGACAAGTGGTTTTTGCTTACCACAAACAACACATTACATCAAGTGGTTTCTAGCTAACCACTAACCTTCAACATGCAAATTATGGGGCTACACTTGCATCTTCATGGCTTACATCAACATTGACTTTGGTACATACAACATGCCTCTTCACGACTTACATCATCATTTACTTAGATACAACATACTTCTTTATATAAACATAGGACCAATATCATCTTTGTTTCTATCATTAAAAACAACATTATCAAAGAGGATCTTCAAACTTTTTCAGGGATCTCATTCTCTATGCTTCTAAAAAACAAACGATACTACTTATTTACCTTGTTTTGCTTCCTTCTTTGTTCTTTGTCTTCTTTTGTTGTTGTAGTCTTTGATCCTTTTTCTTCTTTTGTTGCTTCATTTTTCACCATCCTTTTCTCTTTCCTCTTCAATATGCTCTTGTATTTCGCTTCTTTTGTTTATGTTTATGAGTCCTTCCGTCATTTGCTTACATCATGGAGTCATCATCTTCATTAGTCTTGTTTTTGTTGTCATCTTTTGTTGTTATGGAGTCAAAATCTTCTTGCTTCTTGCATAATTCTTCTCAATACCTGCATAAAATTGTTCTTGTAGGACAGATGTCTCCATCCAACAAGACACCTATGACACTAGATTGGAAAACTCAATTGACGCACTAATGACATGACTTAAATTTGACTTGACTAGAAATTTGACTCGAATGTCGGGTAACATCGATCATACACCCTTACAAATCAATGACTTATTTTAACTTGACTCCAATTATGACTCTCAACTTCAATTATTTATATCAATAATTTGACTTGACTTTTCAATTACTTCTCATGTATTTGACTTGAACATTAACTTGACTCCATTTTGACACTTACTATCACTTTATTACATAAACCAGACCCTTCAATTTGATAAACTTTCAACTTGACTTTGTCTTTACATTTGCTTTAAACGAGACTTTGACTCAATTTCTTAAGCTAGCCATCTCTATCTTGACTAAGAAAAGCCAAACAAATAATGAAAAGGCCTTTGTTACATTAATAAAATAGTCTTAACTCTATGACATGATTACCTTTTGTCAATTTAAAGACTTCATTGCATGGTGTGTCTCTTCTATCTTCAATGTCCCTTGATATAAGGCATTTTGTACCACATTCCAATGCCACATCTACATGTGGGCTATCCCATTCAAGTTTTTAATGTGCTACATCCCATATTTACAAACTTTGCAAGGAATTTGTAGAAAAGTAAATGTGTGATATGTCAATCAATTTCCATGGGAGAACAAGAAAGAAGAAACGTATCAAATACCAATTAATGACGTTGATGAATACCAACACCCACCTTTGAAGTGACATTGCAATGTGAGTTTATGTAGATTATAATTTTTTAACCTTCTGCTCAGAGACTTTGATACCACATAGGATATATGGAAGTATATGAAAAAAAAATTATAAATGAAAAATTCACACTTGTAGTTTTGATTTCATTTATGAGCAACAATATTTGCAAGGGTCGATGTTACCAAGGAACCAATACTCGCTTTACCAACCACAAGGATGCATATCTCATATGTGTAGGTAAACTGAACTTACATCTCCACGTAGGATTCTCCGCGTATGCCAGGTCATTTTGCTCCCCTCAATAATATCTCTAAGTAGCTCATAGGGCGAATTCGTCCAACAACTCTCCTAAAAAACAATAATAGTTTTGCAGTGATTCTCATCACCAGAGACCATCGTGATAACGTGCAAATGCGATCTACAATTGTATGAGGGATTTAAATCAAAGCTCCTCTTGGAAATAATCACGATGCCTCTGAGGCTCTTTCTAGATAGCATACACTAGGGTTTACCAACTGCTACCCTTTGACCATATGGCTCACTCTTTGCTAACCTTTGTGGCCTCCACAGAACGCAACTCCTCTTCCATTCACACAATATCTTCATATGTAGTTCCAGTTTGAGATCATACAATCATAGTAAAGCATGTATATCAAATTAATGCTTAAAGGCTAGAAAACCATTGAAATTGCTTGACTATTCATGAAAGAAGATCTTATATTCACTTTAGCAACACACATCAGAAAATAAATCGCACAATCATAATGCTCTTCTTCAATTCACCCACACTTTAGTTTGTCACATATGATACCATCGCCTAAGAATCCATTCCGCCAGATTTGATGTCAACTACACATTTGCTAAAGATCTAGATCTTCAATTTATTTGTCGATGTTTTCAGTTGAAGAATGTACTGCAAGAGGGAAATCCATCCCTCCATTCAACATGTAGGATAAACTTAAATACCAAGCCTTGAGTGAAACCGGTATTCCATGGCCATATTTGTCCAATATACATGCCATCCCTTACAACAATACACAAAGTGCGAAGTGCTACCACCATATATGTTGTAACACTCCACCTCTTTTTGCAACAATACTCCAAAATAACCAACACCTTGTTGATGATTACAATTCTGTGAGACATCCTCTAGGACACAGACTGAGTGAGTCGGTCTGTGAGAGAGCCCATGAGTTGGGTGTACCCATGAGATGGGTGTGTCGTTCCTCTCTGAGACGAAGATGGAACGTTATGTGCCCCTGTGTAGGGAAGATGCCCATGAGATGGGTGTGTTGTTTCTCTCTCAGACGGAGATGGAACGATGTGTGTCCCTGAGTGGGAAAGATACCCATGAGATGGGTGTGTCGTTTGAGATGAAACGATGTGTACCCCTGTGAGGGGTGAAGGTGCCCATGTGATGGGTTTATTGTTCTCCTTGTTGAAATAATGTAACTGCAAAGTGTATTCTAATTATTATTTGATATATTATTCATTGGATCAACCCCATTGTGGATTGATCATGTCAGCTACTATAAAGGACCAAATCCCCTTTTGTGGATTGGTCAAAATGTAATTGTAATAGGCAGAATAAGAATTCGGACCCAGAATATATTAAAGAGGCCACATAATATATTAAAGGTGGTTATAACCACCCAGATTGAGAAGTCGACCCTGCCAATGAAGAGACACTTCCACACGTGCCAGACTTGTATAAATAAGGAGGCTAGCACCTCACTTAGACACACTCACTTGTTCATTGAGAGACAAGTTTCGGAGCTGCAGTTGGAGAAGAGAGAGAGAGAGAGGCAGATATTTGGGAGAGGACTTTCTGTACTTGTTTGAGTTGTCTCTTGGCATTGTATTGACTATCTATATTAAGGAAGTTTTACTGGGTTTTCTGCTCCATGAGGGTTTCCCAGGATAAATGATGTGTCTCTTGTGATTGTGTATTTCTCAGTTATCCTATCTTATGCTATTGTTATCTACTGAAATGCAAAGAACTCTAATAATAGCTTAAACCTTAACATGGTATTAGAGCTAAGCTGAAGAGAGCATCTTTCACAAGAGAAAGTGAAAAACGTCATTGTTGTCGTACATTCAAATTAGGGATTTTTGTTGGTAAGGTATTTCAGCCCTAAAACCATCTAGAAAAGTGTGCCCTCCCTCAAGGATAATTTTGGCACCTTCAGCGCACCTTTTCAGTGGTTGGATCTCCCGAAAAGTGAAACCCTAGTTTCACAAAGTACCAGAAAACCAGAGAACCAGAAGTACCAGAAGTACCAGAGTACCAGAAAACCAGAGAACCAGAAGTACCAGAAGTACCAGAGTACCAGAAAACCAGAAGCACCAATCCAAAAATCTGCAAATCAAGTTTGGAGGGGTAAAAGTTGGATTTTCTTAGATCTAAGCACACCAGGCTACTCGCCTCAGCAAAGCGCACCTCCTGGTAAGTTCAGAATTTGATTTTGAACATTTTCTTTTTTGGACATTTTCCCAGCTTCAAGTAAAAGATGTCTGCAAGCGTTAAGCTTGTTGACAAGCTAGAAGGTGTGGAAAACTTTTGTGCTTGGAAGTATAGGATTGGTCTCATTCTTGAAGAGAATGACCTAGCAAGATTCGTCAAAGAAGAAGTGTCGGAGCCCGCTGATGCTGCAGAAAAAGCAAAGCACCAAAAGGACAGAATCAGGGCCAAAAGAATCATTGCAGATTCAATCAAAGACCACCTGATTCCCTATGTGTCATCAAAGAAGACTCCGAAAGAAATGTTTGATGCCCTAAACAGACTATATGAAGGAAAGAACATAAACCAGAAGATGAATCTTAGAACTTCGGCTCGAGAAGTACAAGGTTGCAGAAAGGAGAATCAATCCAGAATACTTCTCGGAATATCCCAATTCAAAAGAGCCAACTAGAAACAATTGGAGATACTATAGACGAGACAGACATAGCTGATGGCTCTAAATGGTCTCACAAGAACTTAGTATGCATTCATCCAAACAATTTGTGCGAGCAGGAGAAGTTTGTTGTCTATGGGAAGAAATGCATCAGAAGAAACAAGAGTAGCTAGCAGGAGGTTTTACTAGAAAGAGATGAAGATCAAGCCTTAGATACTCACACTAAAGGAGGAGGAAGAAAGAAGTCTTACTTCCAGGAAAGGGACTTACAAAGGTCTCAACTAAGGCAAATTAGAGTCATAAAGAATCTCATCAAGGAGATTTCAGAAGAAATGACAATGAAAGGAAAGAGATTAGTCATCACACCAGTACTACCATTGTTGCAAGATGGGACACATTAGAAATTTTATCCATCTAGGCTAGAAGGGAAGAATACAAGAGGAAACAAAGGGCACCATGCCCATGCGGTTGAAGATGAAGAGCCACCTCAAAAGATGTTAAGAGAGACAAATTAAAGAACATGTCTTAATCTAGGCCCTCTCAGGATGATACCTGGAGAGGACACTTAGCTCATTGATAGTGTGCCTCCAAGCACATGACAACAGGACAAAGAGATATCCTCTCTTGCATTTCAAAAAAGTTTTCTCATAAAACACTTGGGAGATGATTATCAATGTCCCATCAACGGAGTGGGAGAATCAAACCACAAAATAAATTCGAGAAATGTCTAGTGAAAGATGGGCGTACTATTATATGTACCAGGTTTGACAGAACCTACTCTCCATATCATCTTTAGAAGAAAGGCTTGAGAGTTGCCTTTATCCATCCTTTGTCCCATCCTCCTTCCATCCATCCATCCTCCATTTCCATGATCCATCCGGTCCATTTCCCTCCTCCATCCATTCCTCCATCCTCCATCCATCCAAAAACCATCCATCCATCCTCCATAACCCATCCATCCTCCTTCCATTTCCTGTCCATCCATTCCATTCCTTCCATCCATCCATTCCGGCTCCACTGTCCTTCCATTCCATCCATCCTTCCATCCGTCCTCTTCCATTCCTTTCCTCCGTCCACTTTCCTTTCCTTCCATTCCATCCATTCCTCCATCCAGATCTCCATCCACTCCTTCCGTCCTTCCATCATCCATCCAGTGCCCATACATCCCCATTCCATCCATCCATTCCATCCATGTCCTTCCTTCCATCCTTCCTTCCTTCCATTCCTTCTCCATCCGTCCACCTCCATCCTGTCCATCCATTCCTCCATTCCATCCATCCTTTCCTTCCTCTTTCCTTTCCTTTCCTTCTCTTTCCTCCATCCATTCCATCTTCAATCAATCATCCATTCCATCTCTCAGGAGTGTTGAAATAATGTATGGCACAAAGTGTATTCTAATTATTATTTGATATATTATTCATTGGATCAATCCCCATTTGTGGATTGATCATGTCGGCTACTATAAAGGACCGTCCTTTGTGGATTGGTCAAAATGTAACTGTAATATGCATAATAAGAAGTCAACCCCCAGAATAAATTAAAGTGCTTCTAACCACCCAAAAAGACAAATATGCCCTTCCAATGAAGAGACACCTCCATCCACACGTGCCAGACTTGTATAAATAAGGATGCTAGCGACTCACTTAGACACACTCACTTGTTCATTTGGAGACAAGTTTCAGAGCTAGTTGGAGAAGAGAGGCACATCTTTAGGAGAAGGGACATGTGCTTGTTTGAGTTATCTCTTAGCATTGTTGGCTATCTAATTTGATATATTATTCATTGGATCAATCCCCATTGTGGATTGATCATGTCGGCTACTATAAAGGACCAAATCCCCTTTTGTGGATTGGTCAAAATGTAATTGTAATAGGTAGAATAAGAAGTCAGCCCCAGAATATATTAAAGGTGGTTATAACCATCCATATTGAGAAGTCGGCCTTGCTAGTGAAGAAACACTTCCACACGTGTCAGACTTGTATAAATAAGGAGGCTAGCGCCTCACTTAGACACACTCACTTGTTCATTGAGATACAAGTTTCAGAGCTACAGTTGGAGAAGAGAGAGAGAGAGAGAGGCACATCTTTAGGAGAGGACTTTATGTGCTTGTTTGAGTTATCTCTTGGCATTGTATTGGCTATCTATATTAAGGAAGTTTCGCTGGGTTTTCTGCCCCATGAGGGTTTCCCAAGATAAATGATGTCTCTCTTGTGATTGTGTATTTCTCATTGATCCTATCTTATGCTATTGTTATCTATTGAAATGCAAAGAACTCTAATAATAGCTTAAACCTTAACACTCCTTTGTGTAGATATTTGAGACGATGTGATACTCCAGATGATTCTCCTGTGACACTCAATGAGATAAAGATATGTTGAGTTGGGCGTCCCTGTGGCTGAGCACTGCTAGATGTGATATTAGTGGCTGAGCACTAGTGAGTGTGTGTCCAAATGATTCTCTTGTGAGACTCAGTGAGATAGAGATCTGTAGAGTTGGGCGTCCCCGTGGTTGAGCACAGGTGGGCGTGCCCCTAGTGGTTGAGCACTAGTGGTTGTGTGAGATCCCTTGCTATATTGTCTAGGAGTTAGATTTACCTATAACCCTAATTGTGATGTAAATGGTACATGTCGGCCCCACCATGAAACGAAAGGTAATTAATGTAAAAGATAATTAATATGGTAATTGTTAATTATATTATGAGTTATTGAGGTCGACCCTGTTGTGCCAATAGACACCACTTTTGATGTGTCCAGTCTAATATAAATAAAGGTGATTTCCCCATTGAGGAAACACAACGCACATGTGATTTTGGAAATTTCAGCAAGTACATCTTCTAGGGATGAAGTATGCACCTCTCTTGGGGGCTATCCTTCTTGGTTTTGGAGAGCACCCTTTTGTGTGCTAGATATTTCTCTTGAGAATATAGCAAAGGTTTGTTGGGTTTTCTTCCCTTGTTGAGAAGGTTTTCCCAGGATGTTTCTTGTGTTCTTGTGCATGGTATTTCTTCTTGTGATCTTGGTTATTGCAGTGGATTGTTAATGGTGTAGTTGCATTTGTCTATGGTTCAAGTAAATGATAAATTGAAATAAACTTCATGCTCGACCCTAGCCTAGTAAAATTCAACATGGTATCAGAGCATAGGTCTTGAAGAACCCATTGCACAAGCTTCAAGCAAATTGTCCTCCACTTTTGCAGAACTGTACAACCTCCTAGGGTTTCTAGAAAATTTGTACGACCCTCTCTTTTTGAGTGATTTTAGCACCTTAAAATTGGATGTTGGGACTAAAAATTGTATGGGAGTGTACGGCCTCCCTCAACTCACCTCCAACAAGTTTCAGATTGCATTTTCGAGCATTTTGGATATTTGGCCCTAGGGTTTCTAGAGTTTTGCATTTTTCTGCAAAAATTTTAGAATTAGGGTTTATGCAGCGCATTGAAGGAGCTTCTCAGCTCACCAAGTGTTCTTCTGATTTTCAAGGCTTATTGTTGACAGTCATAAGCCCAACAAAACCTAAGGTTGCTAGCCTAGCCTAGTCGTTAGGTTTTCTAGCCCAGTTGGCAAGGGTTTGTGAAGAATCTAAAATATGATGAACATAACTATGATGGGAGATAAGCTTGATGGATCAAGCAACTCAAGCTCCTGGAAGTCAAGACTTCATATCACTCTTGAAGAGGAAGATCTATTGTGGGGGATACAAAAAAAAAAAAAACTTTACTAGAGACAACTACCGTTGAAGAGAAGGAAGAAAGGAAGGAAGATGACATCAAGGCAAGGAAGATAATCACCTACTCAAGCTCTTACATTGAAGGGCTAGCTTCAAAATATCAAGATGACAAAAGGTGACATCATTGCTATCTTCTTCATGAAGATATCAGAGATCAGAGATCAACTAAGTGCCATTGGAGAAATCATATCAGCACTCTCAGTATGCACTTGTATATATAATTTGTAATTATGATGAGGGTACTTGTTGGAGGAAGGAACCTTTGTTGCAATCGTGGATCCAGAGGGATCACAGTGGTTTCAGAGGAACAATACACTAGAAGTGAAGACTCCAGGTTTGAGTGTTTTAAATATCATGCCTCTAACCTACATTTATAAGTTTACTACATTACAAGTAGGCGTTGTAGTTGTGACAACAATCCTTAAATTGTTTTGATTCTAGATATGTACTCATTATTCTCCTCTAGGAGATGTTCTTGTCTTGTTTCCTTTTGTTTGTTTTCTTGTTCCAGGTAGGTTAACAACAAAGGAAGATGTTTATCCTTTAGACTTCAGAGGGAGTCAAAACTATTTGAGAAGGAGGAAGAACAGAACCATCACTGAAGCAATCAAAGCAATGATGCATGATTAGAGTCTACCTATGATTATGTGGGCAGAAGCATGCATGACAACAGGATATGTTCAGAATAGGAGTCCTCACCAGATTTTCAAGAACATAACTTTTGAAGAAGCCTTCACCGGAGTGAAGCCTGAGATTAGACACTTCAGGATATTTGGGTGTCCAATATACTTTCATGTACCTAAAGAGAAGAGGTCCAAGCTAGACCATTCATGCAGAAAAGGTACATTTGTGGGATACAGTCTACATCCCTAGTCAGAGACAGATTGAGGTAAGCATAGATGTCATCTTTGAAGAAGACATAGCCCTTCGAAGATCCAGAGAATCTCAAATGGAGATTGATAGCGAGACAGTACCTTCTCCCCCTTCAGCAGTTCAGAGGGAGACAACAATTGTTCCAGTTGATCCAGTTGCTCCAGTTGATGTCCCCAGAGACCTTGCAGTAGGCCATAAAAGGCCTGCCTGGGATTGACAAACTTTGCAAGAGGCAGAGGAACATGCAGCTCCTCAAGGCACATCCCGAGAGAGAAAAAGACCAAAGAGATTTTCGAGCTTCTTTTCAGCTATGAGCCACATCATTGATTCTAAGCCTTCTTGTCATGGAGAAGCGATGGGTCAGCAGGTATGGCAAGATGCCATGGCAGAAGAATATCAATCCATCTTGAAGAATGATGTGCGGGATATTGTTTTTAGATCAGAAGGGAAGTCTGTAGTAACTTCCAAGTGGATCTATAAGATCAAGCATGCAGCGGATGGAAGTGTCGAGAAATACAAAGCGAGATTTGTAGCCAGAGGATTCTCACAAGTAGAGGGATTTCACTATAATGAGACATTTGCT
>SNQJ01S0094995.1:0-19955 GCA_010110895.2 Picea sitchensis
GATTTGGTCCTAATACAATTACCGACATGATTAATCCACAATGGGGATTAATCCTATAAATAAAATAACAATAATAATAAGAATACTCTTTGTAGTTACATTATTTCAACATGAATTTGCTAGAACAAATATTGAATCAAGAATATCTCACCACATGGCCAAATTTCTCAATTTTCCCAAGAATTTAACAACAGAAATTGGGGCTTTTTCCCAATTCTGCACCATTGCTGTTACTTTTTACCATGGACGCTCTGCAACTCGAAATTTGGCCACTTCGAAATAAATCCTCTATGAAATTTCTCTTCAAATCAAATTGTTCGACCCATCTAGGCTTAGTGTTGAAAACTAAAGCTCTGATACCATATTGTAACATCCTTGGCCACCCATGTCGATCCATGCTACTCCAGAAAACGATTTTATTCTCTATTCAACATACTGTAACATACCCAACATCCAACTTAGCTATGCCATATAAAATTTTCGAACTACATGCAATTAAAACATATACAGACAGAACTCTTACGGAAATTTATATATAAAATGTAAACAGACAAATACATTTTGTAAATGCACGGATTCATACTGAAATAACAATAAATATATACATGCATCATATACAGTCAATACCCATTAACATAAAGACAATTATAACCACACATAGGATAAAACCATAAAGACAGTTTAGCACCTCCAGGAAGTCAATTCCCAACAATTCTCTCACCCAGAGAATTGCTTATGGGCCTGACAACCCACCTCTTCTATATTTCATGGACATAACAACCCACTTCTTCAGTCGAGCTCCCAAGCTAACCGACTAAACAAACAGGTATGGGTATGGATACAGGTTCAGGTACAGTGACATGAAGGTACAAAGGATAGCTCAATGCATGTATGAATTATCATGGAATGGCTAAAAGGATGATTGAATGATGGAAGTAATGATGGGGAAATGAACTAAGTCCAAACAATATGTATGCATGTCCCCAACTTGACACTTGTCATGTTGGGAGCTACTTTGTCCCACTTGTCCCTAAATTTAGAACTTAGGATAAAGTAATTATCCATACTTTATGATTTAATAAATATTAATATAATATTAATTTTTGGCTTAAGCTCCCTAGCTTAACCCTTTTCCTTAACTTTTATCCCCCCCCCTTTCCCTAACTAGTGGATTTTAGTCCCCCATACTCTTTTATCATGGTCGATTTTCGCGCAATGATGTATTTTATATTAATGATGAGACATATACAAAAATAGGCGCATTAGCCTTTAACATATAGGCTCTCTAGCTTAATTCAAAACATAAGCATCCTAGATTATAATAACTGGCTCACCAACCTATAAATCACCTCATATACACAAAGGCTCCATGGCCTCAAAATCACGCGCACTTAAGTTGTTGTGCACGGTATCCTGGAATGTTCCCACTTCATCATTTTAATGCGCAGTACATGCTCACACTATACCATGGAAGGTGCATACAAAAATGATGTCAAACAACTCACCAGCTTACATGCATTTGTATTTACATTTACAATTGGGTTCAGCCTAGGGATATTACGAATGATGCAATTCATCTAACTCAAGATGACTATGAAGGGTCACTAAATCCTAAAAATTTGATTCTTGATTCTTAGCACAACAAAGGAGCTTTATCCTCGGTTCAATACATAATTTTTGTTGATGCACTACAGGATGAGATGCATAAGAAGTATGATCTCAGGCCTCAACAAAAAGTATTTTTTTCATATAGTAAACCTTAGGCTAAGAAATATGGTCCAAAGTTGTCCAAAGATAAAGATAAAGAGGTGTTAGACATCCCTAAGGTAGATGAAGTTTTCTAGCCTGTAAAAAAGGAAAAAGAAACTAAAGAATTTGAGGAATTAGTTTCACCTTTCAATATTGAATGTGATCTTCCCAAGATGAAGATTCATGTGCCTTTGATGGAGATAGCTAAAAATCCCTCATACCACAAGAAGATTGAAAATGATGTAGGGAGGGATCAACATAACACTCTGATAATTTGAATGTACAAGATGATTCCCCTACCTTAGTTTTTGGTCCTGATATTGATGAAAAAGTAGAATATGTGGCACCCTTCTATGTGACCTCGAATATTCATGATAAGATGCTACAAATTGTATGCTCGATTTTGGAGCATCATGCAATATTATGGTGAAAGTGGTCATGGAGAAGTTGGGTTTGGAAATAACCATGCCATATCATGGCCTTTATTCATTTGATGCGAGGAAGGTGAAGTGTTATGGTCTGATAAAAGACATGGTTGTCACCCTGGGCCATCTACCTTTTAAAAGAATTATGATGGGCGTGGTGGTGGTTGATGTACTAGCTATGGTATGCTGTTGTCCAGAACATGAGAAAAGCAATTAGGAGGCATTATATAGATGGATATAACTTATGCCACTATACCAGTTTATGGAGGAGCTCAAAAGGGTTTTACCACCAAGAGATAAATGTCTCTTCTTATTGGCCAATGATCGAATAACCCTGTGAATCATCCCATATATGTTGATTATAAATATCTGGTTTGTTGTATCCTATATGTAAATGAAGAATACAATGAAACCCCAATGTTAGCAGAACCTCTTGTAATCCATGTGGAGGAAGTGGATGGTATATGGAAATTTGTTTTGATGGTGCATTCTCAAAAGAAGAAGATGGGGCATGTGTAGTGCTCATATCCTCTACCAAAAAAGAATTTTTTTTCTTCCTACAAGACCAAGTTCGAGGCCATAGATAACGTGGTTGAATGTAAACCTTGATATTGAGCTTAAGGAGGCAACAACAAATATGAAAATCACCAAGCTAGTGGTATTTGGAGATTAAAAGCTAGTTGTATAGCAGGTTAGATGCTCATATAAATTAAGGCATCCAAGAATGAGACTGTACAAGAATCATGTATGGGATTTTATTGATAATTTTTATGCATCTTTGAATATTTTTGTTGTTTCGAGAGAGTTTAATCAGTCAATTGATTCCTTAACAATAACTACCGATTACTTTTAAAGTACCATCCACCCCTCAATTTAGATATGATATTGAGTTGAGATATAGATCTTCTATTCCTAATAATATCAAATATTGGAAGGTTTTCGAATATGATCCTTATATCAAAAATTTCATGGAAGTGATAGATGAGTTTACAAATACTCATATCGATTCATATGATGAAGAGGACAACAAACAAGATATTGGTGGGGAAGCTGAACAAATTCCCGAATTCAACAATTACATGGATGAGCATAAATTCTTGCAACTCAAGAATAACTTCATCCCCAAAGGACTTATGGTTAGAACAATTGTTTGATATAAGTGATGTACATGTTAAACTAATAGTCCTCCCCAAAGATAATAGCATTGAGGAATATAATATCAGGAGTGAAAAATATCCCAAATATATTAAAATGTCCAAAAATATCCATGTTGATCCTAGGGAAGAGTATTTGCAGTTGTTGAAAGAGTACATGGATTTTTTTTGCATGGAAATAATAGGACTTGAAAACTTATGAAACCAGTATCATAAAAAATAAAATACCCCTCAAGCCTGGTACTAGTGGATTCGGGGAAGAAGCTCGAGCAAGTTAATCCTCTTCTTTTTTCCTACCATTGAGAAACATGTGAGGAAATTATTAGATGCCTAGATTATTATTACCTTAAGGTACTCATAATGGGTTGCTAATTTAATTCCAGAGGAAGAAGAGTGGGAGATAAGGCTATGTGTGGACTTCGGGAACCCGAATAAATTCTTATTAAAAGATAACTACCCCCTTCCAAAAATGGATCATATGTAGCCAGTAGTAGGGGAAAATGAGATATCCATGATGGATTTTCAAGATACAACAAAGTGGCCATGCACCTATATTATAGAGAGAATCAAACCTTCACAACACCGTGCAAAACTTTTATGTATGAAAAAATTCCTTTTTAGTGCGATAAATGAAGGGAGAAAATTTTCATTAGAGTGATGGACATTGATTTTGTGGGTGGGGAAAGGGATACAAGTTCATTTTCATATACCTATATGACATGATTGTTTTCTCTAAGAAAGATGAATATCACATCAAGAATATAAGGCAAACATTTGTGAAGTGTAGAAAGTTTGGGTTTTCCTTGAATCCCAAAAATTCTTATTTTTATATGGAAGAAGGAAATATTCTTGGCCATATAGTATCCAAATAGGGGGTGAATATAGATCTGGAAATGGTGGAGGGAATCAAACCAAATGCTCATCCTAGGAAAACAAAAGATGTACAATCTTTCCCAGGTAAAACAGATTTTTTGAGAAGGTTTGTCCCAAATTTCTCACAAATGGTGAGTCATATTACCAACATGTTAAAAATGACCATGAAGTCAAGTGCACAGTTGAAGTTAAAGAATCCTTTCAGCGGATCAATTTAGCCTTGGGAGAAGCTCCAGTTTTTATCATCCCAAATTATGATAAACAATTTCTCATTTTTTCTTTCACATTAGTTCATACTATAGCTGATGTGTTGTTGTAGAAGAATGAGGAAAATCAACACATGGCCTCTTTCAACAAGGCCCTAAGATATGTTGAACTAAAGTATACCAACATGGAAAAACATGATTATGCATTAGTTAAAGAATAATCATGTACCTACCAACAATATAAAAGTCATTCTAACAAAACCTAATAGTGAGGGCAAACGAGGTAAATGGATTGATAAGGTCGAGTATGATGTGGAGATCAATCCCACAAATATAGTAAAAGGACAAGGACTAGGGAAATTGTTGATTGAATCCAACTGCATAGTTTTGGGTTGAATTCACTATGAAAAACAACTAGAAGCTTATGGTTGAAGAGGATGAAACACGAGAACCATCCTTAGAGGTAGTGCCAAATTTTCCCGAGTTTAGAGTTGGTATAAAAAGAAATCATTTTTTACTTACAAAATTTTAGCTGCACACCAGCATGGGACAAATCCAGGGATATGTATATTAAACTTGAAGTTGTAAAGTATTTAATTTTGGGGTAAAATATTTTTTGGAAGGACCTAGGGGCAATCTACTAAATTTCCTCACTGAAGAATAAATTGAGGGAATAATTATTGAGTTTTATTGGGGTGTGTATGGGGGTCCCCATGATTCTTGGAGAGCCACTACATATAAGATACTTAGAGTTTGGTATTGCTAGCCTTGTTTATTTACTGATGTAAGTTTATTGGTTCAAGCATGTGTAGAATTTCAAATGTTTGCAGGAAATCAAAAGTTGTTATGCCTCCCACTAAAACCAATCAAAATTGAGACACTTTTCTAGCAATGAATATTAGACTTCATTGGTGAGATTAATCCAAATTCAAGAGGATTGTTTTTCTTCCTTCTTTTGCACATCAATCTGCTTTTACATGCATAGCGGTGATAAATCCTGCTTTTTGCACGTAAAGTAAAAATTAGTTCTTGAACTTCCTATCTAGCAGAGGCCCAAAATCACCTATGGCTCTTCCTAATCCACTTAAGGTTATTGTGTCATGCCCCTCAATGCTTCCATGCCCTTTTTGAAGGATTCTTTTTTTGTCGCGAACTCTTTCTTAACTTATTCTTCTTGTTCAAAAATCTCCTCTACGACCTTTGTAGTTAGGGTCGTGAGTTTCTCCTTGTTGTCATGTGTTTATTTCTTTACCATTCTCTACAAAAATACCAATTCCCCTATTACCCTTAGTGATTTGTCCTACAATAGTACTAATCATTGTTGGAGAATATTATTTTTTTCACTTATCTTTTTTCGTTAATGCGGCCTTCCTAGCCAAGATGGTATTCATGAGCTCAGTTGGTGGTAGTGTACTTATGTTCTTTGAAGCCTTATGTGCCTTTTCCCTTGCATCCCTTGATATATCTTCCACAACCTTCATCTATGGATCCTCCAACATATTTTTCCAAATCTACGTGCTTTCCTCGAAAATGTTTTCACTCCTCCTCCAAAGTCTTAATACTTTCTACTGCGGTCATAGTGGTTCTTTCTTTGTTCCTTTTCCTCCAGTGGTGTCCCTGGTGTGGTGCATGATTCAACTCTTGATCCACATTGGTTAATTTAATGAGTTCCCTAATTTTTTTAGACTTGTTCATCAAGAGTGGATTCTACCACCATCAACATTTCTAGAGTATACTTATAGAGTTTCTAGATGGTATGTTGTATTCTCTCTTCCTGCTACTCATCCTCATCATTCTCCTTCAATATTCTCTCAGCCTTTTCCTCGGCCTCTCTCTTCTCCTTCAATATCATGTCAACCTTTTCCCCATCCATGCTCTTCTCCTATAAAGCAATTTTATAATATTGTTGAAGCTCTATTTTTCATTGTTACCTTCACCAACTTCGCTTGATGTTGACTCTATCTGAGAATCATATTTCCTACACAATCTAGATGTGAAATCCATGCCATTTTATTGGTGGAATATGTGTGGCTTGACTAGTCAAAGAGTGAATTTTTCATTGTACCTTCTCCTACATCTCAAGCATTGGGAACTCAATCACATCTCTTGAGATATTCAACACTCTGTGTCTTGATTCCATTTGTGAAAAATAAGAAGTGATATCCCCCGCTTCCCCAATCAGTCTTCTTGATGGTCATTCATCATATATGCACTTTGGTGCTATCTTTGCTGCTTCCAAGAGTTGTTGCAATTTATGAACTAGTCTACACACACTGAGTAGTTCTTCTTGTTTTCATGATGCTTTCTCAATTCCTTCATCTACGACATCCCTTACTTGATATTTGATTCTATCGATGTCATCATCTGTCATAGTATAGTTAGTCAGTAATTTGTGGGATTTCATCTTCTTTTGTGTAGTTGTTCTTGTCCCCTTACCCTTTTATTTCCTATTTTATCTGGGCTGTTTGCTACACATCTTTGTGTCTCTTCCTTGATGCATTTCCTTGTTCATTACCTGTCCGTACCAGTTCTTTACATCATTGTGGGAACTTCATCTCTGATTTCCATTAGGTACAAACCCAACTTCAATATGGATTCCAATCCCACCACAAGATCAAGTAGATATGGACACGTTCTTGTGATTGTGCTGTGGAATAGTGATGTACCAGCAGACGGATGGAGACAGACAATTTAATAGAGACATAGATATATGTGGTTCACCAGTGTGGGCTACATCCACCAAAGAAAATTGTCAGGTCCTTCCCTTGTTATTATCTAACAAAATGAAGAATACAACCTACAACACACTTGCGTAACTTCCTCTTCTTTCCTCCACGGTATCCTCTCTCAAAATACAATATTCATGATGATACACAACCACAATACAATTCCCTCATAAAAGAGGGTTTTCTTATAGGGAAAAAAAGCCTCACATAGCTTCTATCGTTAGATCTACAACCTTATAATGAACAATCCATATTTACTATGAAATTACAATATACATTTACAGGGAAATGTTTCCTTTGGGGGATTCACCACGGGCCTAGATAGAGAATCCCCAAACCCCCCTGAGTGGAGGGGTGTATAGTATTCATTGGTTATAAACATGGCTGAAAACAAATACCTTTGAATCAAGAAGATAATCATGATCCACAACCAACAGTCTCACTTGGATACTGATGCAACAACTCACATGTATACATGTTGGACTATAGGTGGTCACCGAATGAAAAATTTATCATATCCACCTTCATGATTGAATACCAAATGAAATTGAGAAGGAACTCAATTAGTCCCTGATTACTCCCTTTGTTAACCTTCATATGTGGGATTAAGCTGAATCAATATCTTTTCAACTTCAAATATCCATCTTCAAGGACGGATCGTGTGAAATGGTACTTCCAACTTCAAATATCCATCTTCCAAGATGGATCGTATGAAGTGGTACCTAAGTTATATATGCTTAATATTTGAATATAAGGATGTTTTATTTGCAATATTAATTGCACTCTCTTTATCACAGTACAACCCACTATTTTCCTACTTCTTTCCCAATTCCTCCATAAACCTCTATAACCAAATCATTTCCTTACTAGCCTCTATAGCAACAACATACTATGCTTTTGTTGTTGAAAGTGCAACAACCTTTTGTAGTTTTGAAATCCAACTTACTATTGTTCCACCTATAGTAAAAACATACCATGTGGTTCTCCTCCTGCTATCTTTATCACCTGTCACATATGAATCATCTTTTCCCTAGAGAACAATGTATGGACCTCGAAAACATAATACATGAGTAGAAGTAACTCTAAAATACCCGAGAATCCACTTTACTTTCTCCCAATGTTCTTTACCTGAGAAACCAAATTATCTGTACTACCACTGTCAATGACTACTTTGCGTACGTTTCCTCTTGATTTGCATGTGGTTCTGAACAAGTTCTTCCTTTGTGCTAGTTCATGGATTTATTTTAATTCTTTAATTAAAACCCTCTTCATCATGAGTGCTTCTCCAATCTCAAGAGTATCCTCTTTCACTCTTGGTTCTGCTATATTTTCTTGAGCTTCTGCAATATGGGATCCTCTAGTGTTTGCTAATTTGTATTTAGGACAGTCCCAAGACATATTTCCTATCTTTCCAGAGGTATAACACCTAATTTATCTACCTCTTGAGAAGTATATTCTTCCCCTGGATTCTCCTTCTCTTGGTGATTGGATACTAGAGTTTGCTACTTCTTCTTTTGTATTATGAAATCTCCCTCTATATGATCATTTTCCTTTGGATTGGATTCTTCCTCTGGTTCTTTGACTTCATTTCCTGGATAATTTCTCTTTTGCTTTCAAGGCTTCTTGAGAAGCATCTTCTACATTCCTCAAAGTTAATAGAATGATTTCATACTAGATTTCATACCTTATTCCATTGATATACCTAGAAAATTTCTCAGCATCATCTTCTACATTACCTTCTCTGATGTTTAGTCTGTATAAATATTCAGTATACTCCTTCATTGACATACATTTTTTTCTCAAATTCTATAATTTCCTTAACATATTCAGTTGATAGTCCTTTGACATGAATTTTTTGTTAAACTTGGCTACCATTCTATCCCATATCTTAATTCTAGCTTTTCCTTTCCTTCTTCTATCATCCTGTAACTCATCCCACCATAAGGATACATGTGAATTCAACCTAGTTACAACATGGTTGGCTCTCTTCTCTTCATCTATGTCCTCATAATCAATATACTTGCCCATTGAATTAATCCAATCAAGAAATTCTTCAACATTCAAGTTCCCCTCATACATTGGAACTTCCATTTTAAGTTTGGGTCCTACCTTTGTAACCATCCGTAACAACTGCTCCTCAATTGTTTCACCTCCTGGGGATTCTCCTCATTCACTAGATCTTGTGTCTTTATCCTAACTGACATCTCCTATGTTTGTTTCTTTCCTCTGATATGCTTCCATGGCTTCCATCCTAGCCTGAACTCTCCTTAGTTCATTCTGCAACTCTGTAACAACAACATTTGTTGGAATATGTCTTCTCCTCAGAGGCATGGATGTTGAAGACAATACTCAAGAGGATATGATACCACTTGATAGCTTGGTTTGAAAAATTTCAAGCCTCAACTTCCCTTTTCTTGTTGTCTAACTATAGGTAATAAGTTGACCCAAGACTAACTCAATTCTCTCTCCATATTTCCTATCATGATATTTTCATATTTTCCTCGTGTCTCCTATAAGATCAAAATGGAAATTATATTTCTCAATTCAATTATAATAGAGGAATGTTTACTCTGGTATTCAACATGACTGATGCTAAGTTAAGGATCTAATAAAAAAAGGTGCAAAATTCCTTTTGAGAATAAGGCCCCCATGGATAAATATTTTACCGTGTGACCTGGGGATATGATTGAGGGCATACATTTTCACAAATGAGAAAGGTAAATTTTCAATGTACTGAATGAAACAAAAAACAACCTAGAAATGACACATAGCCCCATTTATCAACGCTTGAGATCAATTCACATTTGGCTCTCCAATTAACACTCTGGCAACTAAAAAACGTGAAAAGGTTCCCCACCATAGATTCTTAGCGCTAGTCAGAATCCAACGGTGTAAATTCGATCTCCCCACTAAACCAATGAAGAATGAGGATTGTTTATTTGAATATAATCAACGATTGACCATTTATTTCAATCTCTTAATTCCTTCCCGTAGAGTAAGATCCATCCATTCCAATGCTTCCACTCTAGATCTGATGGTCGTATATGGAGGCTCCTGTAGAATTCAAGTTCCACTACAAATTTTCATAAGATCAAAGGATCAATTTTATCAAGAAATTGATTCATTGTTGGAGAAATAACCAAAAATAATTTCACACTAGAATTTCTTTGAGAAACATTGAGACATGCATCGAAATACCATAGATAAATTAAACTCTGATTTTATTCATTCATTTTCAAAACTTGAGATGAGATTGTATCAATGTTTTTTGGGTTTACTACACATAACCTCATTCTCTCCAATACTCTCTCTCTCTCTCTCTCTCTCTCTCTCTCTCTCTCTCTGCTACCCTTACATATCAAATTTATATAGGATTTAGTATCCTCAGGTAGCTCTAACTGTATAATCCCAAATTATTTCAACAAATCCCCAAAATCACTCAATCTATTCTAATAATCAAGTTTGATCTGGATGCCTTCTAGAGGCTCCTCGAACTAATTATTACAATTAAAATGAAAATTAAGGTAACCAAATCCCTTTAGTAAATGGTTTGACCCTCTTAGGGTCAGAATAATAAATTTTCTTTGATGCCTCAACATCATTTTTTCCATACTGGGAAAGGAGGTCTTCCCATGAGGAATTTCAAGAAATTGTTTCTAGGAGAGGGGAACCGATGTATTTGGATGGAAGGGAGCTCCTAGGGAAACCAAGGATACAATAAAAATAAAATTGAAGAGTGAGAGGGGTTTTGAAGAAGAATATTTGGGATTTTGAATGATTGATGGGGGTGCGAGAGGCCTCCATGAATTCATCAAGATTTTTTTTGAATTCTCTAGATTCTTGAGTTGAATAATGGTATCATCGATGAACTAATTGTGAGAGAAAGGGGAGTGAAATTTATGAAGGGAAAGACCTTAATGGAGTCAATGAGAATGAAAAAATTATTTGATACTTTAGTCTATACTATCAACCATACGAATAAAGATAAAAGGAGAAACAAGACCACCTTGATGAATACCCCTTGAGAGCCAAAAAGGGGGTGAGGGGGAATCGTTTACTAGTAGATAAAAAAAGGCCAAAGAGACAAGCACTAGGATATAGCTAACCCAGGTGGGGTAAAAGACAAAGGGAAGGAGAAAAACTGTGATTTATTGATAGATCATATTATCAAAGTCTTTTGGCATGTCTATTTTGATCAACATTTGATCCAGGTGGATCTCAGTGGCCATCCACCTTTTCCACTAAATAAACATTTCATGCCTATTGTTTTGATAAACCACGATATCCACCCATTTTATGGGGAATGGAATGTAATTACATCTTCATTTGTTACTTACAGACATCATGTAATGAATTCCTAGTGGTGTTATGTACATTCCTACAACATAGCATTAATGTAATAAATCCCATTAGAACTTTGTAGCTAAGCACGCTCAAGCTAGAGTAGTACTGGGATGGGTTACCACCCAGGAAGTCCCAATGTTTTACATGACTATGAAATTTTATAAACTTATACCAATTTATCCCACATGCATCATGGGAATTGTTCCCCTCTCACTCTCTAATATATAATTGAGGTGAAGGAGGCCCTTTAAGCATGCAATGGAGTGTGATGTAAATCTTGTCGTAAATGAAGCGTAGCCAACATCTCTTTCTTTTCATAGATAAGCTACCCCATTCTTCCAGTTTGTGTTCTACAATGTTTTTCTCTGTTATTCATTGATAAAAGTAGGGTTTCACTATATTTATGTCTTTCTTGAAATATCTTTGTTTATTATGAATACCCCACTTCTACCATTGTGACCAAAACAATACAACCAAAATAAATACATGAACTTAAGGAGGGGAATCACCTATTCCAATCATAGATGTGGGTAAAGGGGTGTTGGATTACTGATAGGGGGGGTGAATAAGTAATAGATAAATTTAATCCTTTTTAACCATATAATCCAAGTGTTATATCAATGTAGCATTATCATCCAATAACTGCAGAGTAAATAAGCAATGAAAAAATAAAAAAATCATACACATACACAATACACCATTTGTTTTTATGGAAACTAAAATCGAGGGAGACATACCTGTGATTTTTCTTATATATGTCTTGAAGAATTACATTCATTGGAAGCACCAACTTCCTTTATTTCCTAGCATCAACTAGAAGGCTCGAGCCTTGTTTTTTAGGTCCCTGGCTTCGGGGAATCTCCAACTCCCTATTCTCACGGATACAATAGGAGGGCTGATCTATGTTCTCCATATATACAACCCGAGGTGTACAACCTGTCCTTGCCTCGATCTAACCACTTGAGTAGAATTAGAATGATGGAACCAACGTCGCACTATCCTTTGTGGGGATATACCGTTGTAAGCATAATAAGCTTGAACCATGCACATCAGCTTGTACCTCAACAGTAACATTTACCATAAACAAGTGCATCAACCACCAACTGTACCAAACAACTTGTAATCAACACGTACCACAAAAAAGTGCATCAACCAGCCAATACCAAGTATGTACCAATCAATGGCTACTCATCAACTATGACTCGTCAATATGTACCAACATCATCAATATACACCTCATGTATGTGCCAAGTCATCAACTACTTGTCTCAACCATGTACCCAACATGTACCTTAATGAAAATCCTCCATCAATTTCATGTAAAATATGATTTGTAACTTTGTAATATACGTATATCATCACATACCTTCAAACCTTCCTTAACTTTCTAGCTCAAGGGCCAAGCATTTTCATCAGATGTTTCTTTAGTCTCACAAGACTAATGGATTTAATTATTAGTCAATTTCTTTAGTCTCACATGACTAGTTTGGTATTAGTCAACAACCCTAAATTGAAATAATCATAACTATGTACCTATAATGAATACATATATGAAAATAATACACAATGTTATTCAATTTGTTTTATTCAATTTTTCTAGGTGTAACTACTTGGAATCTCTCAGAAAATGAGTTATAGCAAAAATGGCATACCTTGCTGAATTCTGGCTTATTCTAGAGAGCGACCTTGTAGAGTGTGCCCTGCCCATAATATTTATTGAATGGATATAATTTTTTTACAAAGAATACTATAGAATTTAATCTAACCAACACATTTGATCTTACTGAATTTGGATCTGTTATGAATAATTTATGACATTTTTACCCGAAACACTTGTTTTAGACTAGTTTCAGGACTAGCCACAAACCCTATTTTCCATGTAGTGTAACTCCAAAAATACAATGACCCACAAGATGAATTTTTTTACAAAAATAATTGGATATGTTTCCTCAATGGCCTATCAATTTCACGTTCTGGATCATTCTAGAAATTCTTTTATTGCAAAAATGGTGAGATGACCTATAAATAACATACCTTAGGAAGCATCATCAAAATAATTTATCCTTCCTTGAATTCCGACCTTATCTTCTTCACCTTCCATCTGAAAATCAGTTTATATATCCTTTGGTTACCTCAGTCACCTATATATATTCAATATTCTCAAGTGTTATATGAAATGAGAGAGCCTTGCATTTTATTTATACTCTCCAAATATCTTCCTTAGAAGCATCTTATAGGTCACTTAACCCATTTCTAGGTCACTTAACCTATTTATAGGTCACTTAACCCATTTTTCTCATTTTTAGGGTTAACCACTTTCCATAATTAGAAAATTCTTCATTACTTTATCATTTAAATATTCCTCCTTGGCTTTGTCACCTCACTTTATCATTTAAATAATCTTCTTTGATTTTATCACTTCAATTTATTATTTAAATAATCCTTCTTGAATTTGTCACTTTACTTGATCATCTAAATAATAATTTCTTCTTTGCAATCTCTTGACTTCTTTGACCTTTTGGGGCTTCAAGCCAACATATGAGGCTCCTCCAACTTCGTAAGGCCATAACTCTCAAACCGTGAGGATTTATGTGGCATTCCACATACCACCAGAAATGGCATGACATGTACTATCCATATAGAATAGTATTACCTTCAAATATATTAAAACTCATACCATTATAAATGAAACAACCTTGGGTCCATTACCCAAACCTTTGTGCTACCAAAATTCGCTATCAGACTTTCTTCAAGGGTTGACATCAATGAAAACCAAGCTTAATAAAAAATGGGATCCCACTGTATTTCATTGTTGACAACATGATTGAGAAGAACCTGATATCATTCGATGTCGTCAAGAGATTGAAGCTGCCAATGATGCCACACCCTTAACCATACACCATTGGATGGTTGATCCAGGGATGAGAAATATGTGTTATCCGGTAGTGTCACCTATCCTATGGCATCAGTCCCATCAAGGATGAGGTAGTGTGTGATGTTTCCCCACTTGAAGTTTGTGATGTTTTTTTAGGACAACCATATATGTGGCAACTTCATTCTATCTATGAGTCTTGGCCCCACAATGTTATTTTTACTTTGGGAGGTCAGCTCTATAGGGTACCAGAGGTAGCTCTGACTACTACCACTTCATTGATATTGGAAAAACAATGATGGAAAGTATTCTCTCAGAACACAAAGTTTTTCCTCTTCATTATCCATTCAAATAATGAACATAAGGTCACTGTGACCACTACAACCTCGACCCAATATGTTTCTATCCAATTAAAGAAGGTTGGAAATATTGTAGAGGAGCACAGAGGGAATACAAATATTCCATTTTTTCAACATAGCTTTATTGACCATGACCCTCTTTAGGTATTTTTGGGCTTCCTACCATTACCCCCCATTGATATATCTCTGATTTTTTCATCTTCACTGACATAATCCTCCCATACTTAGACCAAGGAAGATCCTACATCCAGATCTGTTGAATGCATCCAACACCTCCAACAGGTTCATGAAATCCTTCCATTATTAGGAAATGAGAAACACTTCCACGCTACACCTAGAAGAAGAGAGGAAGAAATATGTAAACAAGAAAGTAAATGACACAACAAAGACACATCACACAAATATTTTACCTTGGAAATCCAAACCAGGAAAACCCACATTCCTTGAGCATTTTGTTTTCTTGTTCTCTTATTCATTCATAATAAATGTTACATTCCTAACCTTGGTCCACACCTAAGACACAATCGACATCATACCTTGGGGATAAAACCCATTCATTTGAAGAGCATATGCATGATTTCTGTGACTTTAAAGATGACCAGTTTGTAGAGAACGATGATGTCTTCATGAGGCTATTTTTCCACACTCTATGTGGAGATGTTACAAAATTGTTCAAAGAACTCCCCGTTGCCTCAATTGATAGTTGGATAGCTCTAGTTGTTGTCTTTATGAGGTAGTGGGGTAATAAAAGGGATCACCTAAACCACTTGAATGAATTTGTCTCACTCAAGAAAAGAGACAACGAATATGTTGATGACTTCAATAGGATATTTAATAAGCTCTATAATAATATCCCCGTAACTATAAATCCATCACAACCAAAAACCATAGTGACGTACGCTAGAACATTTGATGTTGATTTTTCCATGACCTTGACAGAAATAAGATCCACAACCTTGATAGTAATGCAAGATAATGCAATATACATCGAAGGGAATATGATTTCATAAGGAAAGATGAAGAAAAAATAGGATTAGAAAGAAAATAAGAAGGTCACGGAAGACTGCGGGACTTCTGATCCAAGTAGAGAACCCCAAGAAGAAAATATGGATGAGATGTGTAGATTGATTAGGAATCTGACAAACAAAATGTCTAGATTCAAGATAGAGAATAGAAATGTAAACAAATCCCCTTAGGAGGGAGGTATAATTAATCCTAATCCTAATCAATTCATAATACTTCCTAATCCACAACTCATGAGAAGGGATAGAAGAAATGAAGAACAACCCGTTCATCCCCCTGTCAAAAAAAACAATGATAACAACTTTATTGAAGAAGTAGCAGATGAGGGCTATGATGAATACATAGAAGAAATCCACCTACTTCAAGATGATAATGATGTAACATCCCTGACCACCCATGTCGATCCATGCTACTCTAGAAAATGTTTTTATTATATTCTCAACATACAGTAACATACCCATCGTCCAACTGATATATGCCATATAAATTTTTTGAACTACATGCAATTAAAACATATACACACAAAACTCTTGCGGAAATTTATATATATAATGTAAATAGAAAAATACATTTTGTAAATGCACAGATTCATACTGAAATAATAGTAAACATATACATGCATCATATACAGGCAATAACCATAAACATAAAGACAATTATAACCACACATAGGATAAACCCATAAAAATAAACACGTAAATAATAATGAAGCATGTAAATTTATCACACAATTTACACTTATCTTGGTCAGAATATCACCAACTATGTGCAAACCTTCCATGAACCTCCTGGACTTAGACCACACTACTCATTACTCACAACAGTGGGTCACCCCCAAGTTGGGACTAAACGCCTCTCGGGTAAAGGGGTTCCTAACTAGGATGATGTACCACATACAACATGAAGACTTCGTCACATCTACCACCTCAAACTAACAACCTATAGTCCCTCATTCCCCACATGCTTGTCCCACCCCAGGAAGTGTGCCCCTTCTTTGCTCAACATTCCTTCAGCTGCCCCACTTCCTTTCCGGGCTTCAACAACAGGCCAAACAGTAAGTCTCAGAGACCTATAGCTACAGTTTAGCACCTTTAGGAAGTCAATTCCCAATAATTCTCTCACCCACAGAATTGCTCACAGGCCTAACAACTCATCTCTTATATATCCCATGGGCCTGAAAAATCTCTTCCTTAGTCGAGCTCCCAAGCTAACTAGTTACACAAACAGGTATGGGTATGGATATAGGTTCAGGTACAGTGACATGAAGGTACGAAGGATAGCTCAGTGCATGTGTGAATGATCATGGAATGGCTGAATGGATGACTAAATGATGGAAGGAATGATGGAAAATGAACTAATTCCAAACAATATGTATGCATGTCCCCAACTTGACACTTGTCATGTTGGGAGCTACTTTGGCCCACTTGTCCCCGACTTTAGAACTTAGGATAAAATAATTATCCATGCTTTATGATTTAAGAAATATTAATATAATCTTCCTTTTTGTCTTAAGCTCCCTAGCTTATCCCTTTTTCTAAACTCTTAGACCCCCTTTTCCCTAACTAGTGGAGTTTATTCCCACATACTTTTTTATCGTGGTCGGTCTTTGTGCATCGATGTATTTTATATTAATGATGAGGCATATACAAAAACAGATGCACTGGCCTTTAACATCTAGGATCTCTAGCCTAATTCAAAACATAAGCATCCTAGCTTATAGCAACTAGCTCACTAGCCTATAAAATACCTCATATACACAAAGGCTCCTTGGCCTCAAAATCGTGCACACTTAAGTTGTTGTGCACAGTATCCTGGAATGTGCACACTTCATCATTTTACTGTGCAGTACATGCGTGCACTATACCATGGAAGGTGCATAAATTTTTTATGTCAAACATCTCACCAACTTACATACATTTGTATTTACATTTACAATTGGGTTTGGCCTAGGGATATTAGAATCCCCTCCCCTTATTTATGCATTTTCCTCAGTGCATCATGTACACATATACAACAAAATTTTCAAAAATAGTAAAAAAGATGTGGGTATTCTTCCCTCATTGCATCCTCATGCTCCAAAGTAGCATCCTAAGGACTGTACCAGGTCCATTGGACCTTTACAAGACCTATGTCTTGATTCCAGAGCTATTCGATTTTTTGGTCTAGAATGCGTACCGGATGCACTTGGAAAGCACCTTCTTTCTCCACCTGAATCACATTCCAATCATTAACATGATTAACATCAAGTATATATTTCTTAAGCAATGATAGATGGAATACATTATGAATAGACATAGATGCAGGAAATGCAATCATATAAGCTAATGGACCAATCCTCTCTAGGATTTCAAATGGTCCACAATAGCGAGCTGCCAACTTTGAACAATTTCCCAACTTCAGGGAACTTCTTTTGGCCTTCACTTTCAAGAATACATGGTCCCCAATATTAAATTCCCTATGAATTCTACTCTTATCAACATATATTTTTTGCCTATCTTGGGCAACCTTTAAATTTTGTTTTATTTTCAACATTTTCTTCTCAATTTTCCTGAGTAAATATGGCCCAACCACTGCTCTATCTGCTAGGTTATCCCAACTTATCTGCGTGTTGCACTTTCTGCCATAAAGTACCTCAAATGGGTTCATCTTTAGAGATGCTTGGTTCCCATTGTTATAAGAAAACTCTACCAATTCTAGATAGTCTTCCCATTTTGATGGTTTATCCATCACATACATCCTCAACATATCTTCAATCACTTGATTCACCCTCTCTATTTGTCCATTTGATTTTGGATGATAAGTTGTGCTAAAATTCAAATTTGTTCCAAATCCATTAAATAATCCTTTACAAAACTTTGAGGTAAATTTTGGATCTCTGTTAAACACAATTGTCTTGGGTATGTCATTTAATCAAGCTATTTCTCTCATATAAATATAAGAAATGTTGGTTTCCTTGTGAGTTAGCTTAACTGGAATAAAATGGGAAGCTTTAGTAAGCTTATCTACCACTACCATGATAGAATCATGTTGCTTGTGTGTTATGTGTAGTTTGGTGGTGAAATCCATTGTTACAACTACCCATTTCCACTCAGAAATGGGTAATGGATGTAGCAAACTAGCTGGGTGTATATGCTCATCCTTTACCCTTTGACATTCCAAACATTTTGAAATAAAATCATCAACTTCTTTCTTTATTCCTGGCCAATAATATTGGCTCTTGATAGTTGCAATAGTTTTCTGATAACCTGGGTGCCCAACATAAGGTACATTATGCATTTATCTCAATATCATATTTTTTAATTCATGAGAATTTGGTACATAAATTTTTCCCTTATACATGAGAATTTCATCATTATCTAGCTTGTATTCTTCAATTTTATGTTGTAAATTACCTTGCTGTAATTTTTCCACTAATTCCTTGTATTGCAAATCTGATTTTGAAGCCTAAAAAATTGTGTCCTTCAAATATGATTGGTACATGCTAATGGATGTAACATGTAATTCATGCACTCTTCTGCTGAGTGCATCAACCACTTTGTTCTCTTTCCCCCTGATATGCTTTATATCAAAGTCATATTCACTTAGAAATTTGAACCATCTGCTTTTCCTAGAATTTAGAGTTGGTTGATAAAATAAATATTTCATACCATTATGGTCTGTCCTCATCTCAAACCTTTTCTCCATGAGGTAGTGTCTCCATTTCCTCAAGGCATGCACTATGGTTTCCAACTCCAAATCATGAGTGGCATAGTGTCTTTCATACTCTTTCAACTTCCTTAATTATAACATATAACAAACTCATTTTGACTGAGAACTCCACCAAGTCCTTCTTTACATGCATTTGTGCATATAATGAAGTCTTCATTTGGGTCTACAATCCTTAGTATTGGAACACTTGTTAATAATTGTTTCAAGTGTTGGAAACTCTTTTCACAATCCGATGTCCATTGAAACTTCACACCCTTCTTTTGCAGGGAAGTGATTGGGTGTGAAATCTTTGAGAATCCTTCAATAAATATCCTATAGTAGCCTGTAAGGCCCATGAATGATATGACCTCTATCACATTCTTTGGTGCTGACTATTCTTTAATGGATTCTATCTTTTCCAGATCCATTTCTATCCCATCCTTTGAAATGATATGCCCCAAATAATGAATTTTCTTCTGATAAAATGAGCACTTGCTGAATTTGGCATATAACTGATGCTCCCTTATTACTTGCAAC
>SNQJ01S0094996.1:0-16684 GCA_010110895.2 Picea sitchensis
TATATATAAGTAATAATGCATTGCAACCCATTTGTAGGAAATAATTTTATGTTGCACTTTTTGGCTTCAACACGGTGCACTGCTACCCAATGGGCTAGTATATCGCTTCTCTCTGCTAGAAAATGAGGAGATCAAGTGTTAGATCCAAGAACTACACCACATGGGGCACATCTGACCCATGTCATCACCTTGTGGAAGCCCAATCATGCTGGTGCAGGAGAAAGATGGGACCTGATGACTGTGCATTGATTACTAGGCCCTAAATAAAATCACAATTAGGAATTAATACATGATTTCCTGAATCAACGTTCTCCTTGATCATCTCAAGGGGGCCAAACACTTCAGTAAGATTGATCTAAAGTCTGGCTACCATCAAGTCCCAATAGAAAAATTCCCAACAAATTTCATGAGTATGATGGACGATATCTTGCGGCCTTTCACTAATTATTTTTTGGTCATGTATCTGGATGACAATCTCATCTACAACAACACTTGGGAAGAACACTTGTATCATATTCAGTAGTTTCTGCACACTCTATGCTAACACACGATATATGCCATCTTGGAAAAATGCCCCTTTAGCATAGGCAGCGTCTAGTCCCTAGGATACATTGTTGATGCACATGGTGTGCATGTTTATTTATCCAAGATCCAAGTCATTCATGACTGGTTAGACCTAACCATGTTCACTCAGCTTCGGAGCTTCTTAGGCCTTGTCAATTTCTATTGTAGGTTCATGTTGGGATTCTCACATATTGCATGGGACCTTAACCAAATAGCCAGGGGTGATGCTATGAAAAAAAAATTGTGGAACGTGTCCCAACATAAAGCGTTTGATGATCTAAAGAAACACTTGTGCTCATACCCAGTGCTTTCATTAACTAACCTGGAACAACCCTTTCAGATAGGGACAAATGCCTCAGACTATGTTGTGGGCACAATCATCACTATGATAGGCCACCCCGTGGCCTATCATAGTGAGAAACTATCAGATGACATCCATAAGTATCGTACTTACAACAAATAAATGTACTTCATTGTGAAAGCCTGCCGCCCATGGAGGAATTACATTATCTGGAAGGAGACAGCCATCCAAACTGATAATAATTCATTCTAGTTCATGCAGACAGAAGAAAAATTATAGAATGACCTCCATTAGAAGTGGTCCAAATATTTGTAACAATTCCACCTCAACATCAAGTATAAAACATGAAGTACTAACCAAGTCATGTATTACCTTAGCCAACCTCCAGTCATCGCACTCACCACAGTGCTATATTCTTTTGGCCACAATACCTCTAGATGGCCCCACCTCTATGAGATAGATCCTGACTTTTCCAACACCTACCAGATGTTGGGTGCAAACACACATTTCACTAATTTCCATCTTTAGGATGGGATGTTGTGCCATCTAGGCCATCTATGCATTCCATCAAGCGAGCGAGCGAAGATGATTTTGGAAGACCACTACATTTGGGTGGAAGGACACTTTGGCATGCAAAAGATATTGGCAATGATGTGACAACATTTCTACTAGCCAAAAATTCAACAAGATGTCAACAAGTATATCTAGTTCTTCTCTGTCCATGCTATTTCCAAACTGACCACTAAAAAACAAGGCATGTACACTCCTCTTCCTACTAATGACAGGCCCTGGGAATCCATCTCAATGGACTACATTTCGAGCCTTTCATCCACCAAGTAGGGAAATGACTTTTTTTTTGTGGTTGTTGATCACTTTTCCAAGATAGTGATTATGGCCTCCTTCACGAAGAGAATCACAGTGGAGGCCACTTCCAAACTCATATTTGAATGATTGTGGGTACACTTTGAGATCCCACAAACCATTATCTCAGATCAAGACAACCGGTTCCTCAACACATTTTGGTCGAGCCTTTGGTCACTCATGGACACCAAGCTCACCAAGTCCATTACCTTCCACCCTCAGATGTGGCCAAACCAAGGTCGTCAACCAGATGATCATGCACATCCTGCGCATTTAAAATTCCAAGCACCCTCACACCTGGGATGATTGTCTTCCCTATGTTCAACATAAATACAACATACCCATACATAGCTCAACCAACCACAACCCCTTTCATGTGGGGTTGGGATTTCAACCATTAGGTCCCATGGATGTTGCACTACCCCTTGCGGCCACCTAGGAAGACTCGTCACATGCTCCAACTGGAGCTGACAAATCCACCCGGTTCATTGAATGGTTCCAGTACATCTGCAAACAGGTTCAGGATATTTTACAAAAGTCCAATGTCAAGTACAAGCAGTGCCATGATCAACACTGGGTGCTACACTAGTTTCAGGTGGGAGACAAAGTTTGGTTGCACTTGCAGAAAGAATTCCTTACATGTCCTCATCAGAAGCTTCTTCCACTCCATTATGGACCTTACACCATCAACAAGGTTGTGGGTGACAATTATTTTGAGCTCAACATTCCCCCCTTCCTTGTCTTGCACCCAGTGTTCAATGTGGACCTCCTTCGACCTTATTTTCCACCATTATTGGACACCTCGGAGATAGAAGAACATTTAACACCAACAAAGCTCAACCCTGAATGTATGGAACATGTATCCAATGATCATATCATGGACAAACCTTTCAAGGGCACTCGCTAGTAGAGGATCCAACTTTATCGAGTTGTCAAAGAAAGGAAGCTCTTGCACCAAGGCAAGTGGCTCATTAGGGGCCAAATTCAACAATAGTTTCTTCATATGATGGGGGAACTCAATGCAATGGAGACCATTTCTTCCTAAGGGGGGAGGATATATCCAGGATGATCTCGGTAGCCACCCACCTTTTCCAAATTTCTCAAAACAAGTTTTTGGAATCTTACTATTTTTAGCAGATTTTTGGTTCCCAAACTTCTAGGGCCATTTTGATGGCCCAAACGACTTATTTTCATGTTAGGCAACCTCAATGATATCCTAAGACTATTATTGATCCCCTTAAATGAATCTCCTCGTCAATACCTTTCCAATGAGCTATCATTCACCCTAAACAAATATCATATGCAAAAGTTATGACCCCAAGAAGTGGATGTACTAACTTACCCCAACGAGGCCCATGTGAATTTTGGTGCTTCATTTCCTAGGTTTAGGTTTTTGGATGTCTAGGTTTTTTGGATGTATTAACTTACTCATCTTCTTGTGAATGAGCGTAGTCGTTTCTAGCGGGAAAACCCCCCTATAACTATACCATGGTTCTAAGTATAGATAGAGCAATGACTCCCTAAAAGTCAATCTAATTCCTACACTACCCAAAACATTCCACACATATGAACATAAAAGTGATAGAAGAGTAAGTCAAAAACAATTAATGTGGTCCAAACGTTTGATGCTGACCTCCTCAATATTTGTTGCTTCATTGAATGTTGGTCTCCTCCCAAAACCGACCTGCATCAATGCTTAGGAAAACAAGGCTACAAAAATTCTATCTCTACTCATCAATTAGGGTTAGATATCATTCATTATGCATAAACCAAATAAAATACATAAATATATTATTTGGGACAGGGAAACAAATTATTTTATTCAATACTCAAAGATTGGAAATTACAACCTTTGCAGGTCGACGCTCTGCAAACATGGTCCGGGCTCCTCTTAACTTTGCTCCAAGTGCACCTTCGAAATGAATTCTCTCACAATTTTTTGATCACTCCAATGGAAGGGAAGGGATTGTATGGGACATAGGGCTAGAGAGGAAATGTTGAGGTAAGAACTCAAAAAAAGGTTGCAAATGCTTGGGCAAGGAGGGAAAGGGAATTTGGGTAGAGTTTCACCATTATAATGCTTGATTTTGGAATGATACCCCAAGACCTCCTTTTATATGACTAAAGGATAGTTATTCGGTTTGGGGACGGGCTATAGCAGGTGAAATGGTTGGGAGACCTCCAATATCCCATTAATTCCACTGAATTCCTTGCAAGTTTTTAATTTTTGCAACTTTTGTAGGTATACGCGGGCTATTTAGTGTGCAACTAGCATATGTATGTGAGATTTCTACTGTACAACTAGCGTATGTATGCGGGAAGTAATGCAACAGGGAGCGTGCATGCTCCAAAAAATGATTTTTTAAATAGAGTTCCTCAACAATGATTTGGAAAATTATGCAAGTAGGAAATTCAATGCCATGTATGCATATGTAGGGAATTTTATGGATATAACAGATGCCCCCTAATGTGTGAGGTTAGAAGAGAAATTGATGGTCGAAATACATTACAATATCTTTACCAGCATGGAGTCAAGTGAGCCCAGGACCAAAGTTCAGGAGGTGCCATCTGCAAAACAAAAATTGTCTCTCTGAGGCAGGCATACCCATGCTCGGGATGAAATAAAGCATGGCTTCCAATCAAGTACACTGCATATCCGTGTCATATAAATGTATAAAGTGTAGCTGCGATCAATACACAAAAAATCTACATCTCAAAATCAGTCGAAGATATATAAGTACAATATGCATCTTCAATAATCTAGTGATGCCTGCAATAGGAGATGAAGACTTCATAGCTCGAGCAACAACTTCAATATCTTCAACACTCAGGTAGGAGTACAATGGGAGTGTAAGAATCACTATTCATAGTTCTTCGACAAGCCACCGGGAAAATAATGGAGGATGTTGATGAGAAGAAAGAGAGCTTCGTCGATTTTGAATCAGGACTTGACTTAACTCACAGGATGGTCGACTCATGGAAGTCAAGAGAAAAACTACATAAAGGCTAACTCAGGTTGGATAAAAATTCCCTTGGAAAAAATCACGAAAGATGATCAGACTCAGGCATCATAATATTGGCATAAGTCTATGATGCAGGAGGCACCAAAAACTCTCCATATGTTTGGAAGAGTAACCAAATGGAGGAGGACACAACTCTATGTAATGAGAACAACTTCCTAAGGTCATACTAGATCCCAATGCTTGACGAACAAACAAAAGGATGTGCTTTGTCCAAGGGAGACTATATTTGCTGCTGAAAAAAGAATGTATATTTCCCATCCCCTCTTTTTGGAATATTTTATTTGTTTGTCTTTTTCAAATTTTTAACGACCTTGATAAAGAATAAAATAATTCTACGTTATAAAGGAGGAATGAGTGTCGCGAGAAAGTGAACTGGTTCCAAGCGCATGGAACATACTGATGCTCAAGGAAGGGAGACAAGTGAAGGATAAGGACACTCAAGGAAAATTCCTCCATGGGTCAAGGTGTCAGATCGTAAAGGCAAAAAGTGTTGCAAGTCTTGCATGTAAGGAATTCTTCAAAGGTTTAGTTGAGAGAAACATGGAGCCAGAATTAGGACAAAGACACAAAGATGAGACCCGCAATGTGATTAAGAATGACACAAGAAGACCCCTTCCATGTAAACTTTTATGAGCCCAAAGAAGGTAAATGAAAAAAGAATTTTCCAGGGAGTACCTTTTTCACAATTAGTCCAATCAGATCGAAAAAGGGGTAAACTTACACCAAAAGGACGTCTTTTCAAAACGATTTTAATGAGTGTGAAAAGAAAATATCACTCGGATATATTTTCAATTTTAAGGAGTCTTAAAAGATCTTAACTATGGACTCATGACCTTTTTCTAGGTTTAGTCTCCTTAGCTCGAAAAAGTATAAAATTGACTGAGGAGAACTCTCTCGGCAAGACGAATATCCCGAGGCATACCTTTTTTCTCTATAATATACTGGCTGGAAAAAGGGTTAAACTCATGCCAAGTAGATGTTCTTCTAGACCAATTTAACAAGTGTGAAGGAGCAAGGTCACTCAACGATCTTTTCAATTTTAGGGAGTCTGAAAAGAGATTAACTATGGACTCCAGGGGGGTTCTTTTTTCGTACGTAATCTCCAAGGCCCGAAAAAGGTGATAAACCAAAACCAAGGAGAATGTTCCTTTTTCGAAAATTTAGTCCCTTAGTCCCAAAAAAGGGTTAAAATTACGTCTGAGAATACTCTTCTAGCAAACTGATGTTCCTAGAGAATACCTTTATTCATAAAATAAGTCGTCTGGACCGAAAAAGAGGTAAACCACCATCGGATAGATGTGACTTAAAATTTGAATTTGGAGAACATGAAGGGAAACAAGATCGCTCGATAATCTTTTCAATTTTAGAGAGTCTGAAAAGGGCTTAAAGAAGATTCCAGGGGCTACTTTTCTCAAGTAATCCAAACGAGATCGAAAAGAATAAATACAGTCTCATTGGATGTTTCTTTCGAATTTTAAAGTGATCTTCAAAGACAACAAAGCGTGCTCATTAGGGAGTCCCCGAGGGTAATGCCAAGAATGATGTTTAGCAAGAAGAATGAGGCTTCAATATGTAATCATGATGGGACTAACAAGGAATCCTGAGCCTATGAAGTACTTTGGCATGGGCACCAAATGGAAAACAAGGTTCTAACTAGGATGCCCATGGAAAGAAGGTTCTACCACTTGAATTACAACACACTTATCATCAAGGAAGGTTAGTTTCGCAATTCAATGGGGTCGATCCTAAGGCCAAATGAAACAGGAAATGGATAATGAAAAAATGAAAGTAGGGAAAAACCTAACCTATATGCCAGTTTTAAGGTCAATACATGTCAGAATGGATTGATACGATCAACAAATGTCAAAGAAACATGTCTCCAAGATCTTGCATATAAGGCCAATATAACTCATCCAGAATTTAATAGATCCAATATAGATAGAAACTTCAGAAAATAAGAGGTTCTACTGAAAACAAAACTTGAAAACAAGAAACCTAAATTGTACAATATGGTACAAGACACCACATAGCCTTATGAATCATGCATAGTATTGGTTCAGGTAGAGCTCGTTGCTAGGCTCTGACCAAGAGTTTCTTCGATAATCAACCTGGAAAGTCTCCCAAAAGGGAAGAAAACACAAGCCACAGTGTAAGTCTTCCCACGGTATAGAAACCATAGTCTTGGCTTCAAGGATAGCCTCATACGAAGGCAATTCAATATCCAAGAAATCACATGAATGTGAAGGGTCAACAGTCCCAAACGGTGAAGTAAACTGACCATATTCCATATGACGATGGAGGTTCTATCCAGGACTTGCAGAGTCTATCAACTAAGAATCACAAGCACGACGACTTGAGGATCTACAAACGTCGAGATCAGACTCAAAAGGAGACTCAAGATCACTTGGAACAAGAGGGGGAAGCAAGGACTCCCATGCCCCCATTGGATAAACCAACGGATCAATAACTGAGAACAAGTCTCGAGAAGGAAAACATGAGTGAACAAGTTCCTGCTCATGAGAAATTGAACACCGAGGATAATATGCCACATAATTAACCTGTGGCGGAGTAGAGTCTACACGAACACTAGGAACATATAAAGGGGCAACTTGAACTAACACCAAATTAGGATGGTGATTATCATATGCCAGTTGGTCGATAGTGACAATGCTTCCATTATGAGGGAAATGCATCACCGGGAAGAGCGTAGACACCACAATGTTCATAGCATAAACATAATCACGCCCGAGAAGAAAATTGAAATCTAATGGGCCTTGCACCACTATAACATTGAAAAGTAACATCTTCCCACCTAAAGAGATAGTTAATTGAGGAAGAACCCCCAAATATTCACTAGGACATCTGTCAACATCCAACAACTCATGTGAATCAGACACAAGCTCGGGAGAACCCAAATCTTTCCAAGCCAAGGAGGATAAAATACTTGCGGAGACTCCTTCATCTACAATACATCATTAAAAATTATATGAATTAACTTCAACCCTTATTTGAAAAGGTGTAGAAGAAGGAAGGTGAGACTCAACAAGGTCATTCCAATCAAAGGAAACCATCATAGGAATTGGATGGGGTGTGCTCAAAGTGAGCGGAATGCCCCCTTTTTTTGAATGTACTGAATTGGAAATGTTTAAAACATAGTCGGTAGACACATCATTCCCTAATAGAAGAGTGGGAACAACCAAAGATTGCATCGGTGTGACCACTTTGGTAGACTCAACACTCTCCAATATAAGAGTGGGATCAACTAAATATTTCATTGGCACAACCACTTACTAAACCACTAGCTGAATAGGTTGTGAGATAAAATGGTCTGAAGGTGCATCACCCCCCAAAAGAGGAGTGGGATCGACCGACAATTGCATCAACATAACCACTTTCTCAACCATTGGCTAAATAGATTATCTGGAAACCTCAAAAGACTCAGAATTAGAAGAGCTTGCAGATAGGAATCACAATCTTTGTGCCTCTAGAATGCCAGGGAACATATGAGTAAGGTGATCTCCCTTGCAAATCTTACAAGGGAACTTAGGCTTATGTCCTATCCATCTAGGTTTCTTAATAGAATCAATGCCCCCAACATGACTAGCACTAGTTGGTGAAACTCTCCAACATGACTAATAGAGGTTGGTTGTTGGTATTCAACATGATTTGCAGAGGTTGACAACCTATATCCAACATGACTCACAGAGGTTGGTGACTTCTTCTTCCTATTCCTCCTCTTTCTATGTCGTTTAGACTTTCAATTACTAGTAGCTATACTGTCACTAGAGCATGTAGAAGGAGGACAAGGAGACTTTGTTGACAAAGGAACATCAACATGATGCCCATGACATAAGGTGCTTAACTAAGAAGCATCAAGAGAATTTAGGACATTTGTAATGATACCTAACCAAATTGACAGTCCCACATTCAACCCAAGAATGTACAAAGTGGCCATCAAAGGGGCACCAACATTTCCAAATAAAGGAAAAGCACAAAAATCCCCTTGAGAAGGGGTTCCTTGGTTGGTATCATCAGTGAATTTTTCCATGAAGATATTATGCATAGGTTCTCCCCTTACGGGATCATTCAAGTCCATAAAAGTCTCACACACTAACTTTGGTGAACTTGTGGTATAAGCACAACACCTACAAAGCAGAGGCTCCACGTTTTTAAGCGGAAGACCCAAAAGTCCTCACGGTCGGAAGAGTGGGAGGCCTACCACCTTAGATCAGAGATCCAAAGTAATGACTGACTAACTCACTATGGAAAACTAGGGAGCATAGAGAACACACTAAAAGTTCCTAAATACAAATCAAGCAAAAAACTAACTAGTGGGAAGGACAATTACGCCAATCAACACTAGAGAAACTTACCAGTGAAAGTGCAACTCAAACATGGAAGCACCCTCCTAGTATAATGTGCAAAGCGTGATCCGACATCTGCCCTAGGTACCGCGGTATACCCCCATAGTCACCTGTGTAATTCCGTAAAATATAGGCAACTAAGTTTCCAACTCCCAGTCACTCACCAGGTGGGTACAGTCGACAGTCGAGCAGATCGTAATGAGAAGGATAACAAGTTTGAAGCCCTTCAAGAGTGTCGAAAAAAATTGGTTTGGAAGAAAACCGAGGATCTTGAACAGATTCAAGATCCATGAAGATCTATAGGAAAATGTGATCAATATTGTTCTCGATAAAGACCCTCAATATACAATCCCCACTATGTTCAGTCTGTCTTTGGAGGGGTTATCTCCTCTACCTTTCCTGACACGACCTCGTGTTTATCCCTTGTGTTAGAGGGGGGTGCCTACTAAATCTTGCAATGATGGAATTAAGACACTCCCTATCTCAGACTCCAATGTTTCTTTTAAAATGACCTTGAATATTTTCCTCTTCACACCTAATTCAAGGCCTTAAAACCCTAAACTATTCGGTGAACCCTACAAACAAAAAGTCTAATATATTTTAAGTTAAGAGTTAATTTTAAGGCTTGATTTACACAAAGGATGTTGTCGTGCAACTAATGGTGTTTTGAAAAGATGAATAAGGAAGAGAACTTTAAAGCATTTGAAAGAAAAAATATACTTCGAACTTAAAGCAAAGCTTGTAAAACTCTTTGTAAAATTCAACTTTTCTAATCAATGTTTCAATATCTTGTAAATGAAAAAAAAATTCTAAGACTTATTTTCGTTTGACTAAGAAAAACTACTTGTATTTCAGGAAATCAAGAAAGAACTTTGAAAACTAGACTCTTTTTTTTTGCAAACAAACAACCTAGGCTACTTTACCAAACTAAATGGAAGAAAATAAATTCTTTTTGGTTTTTTGAACTTATTTAACAAGAAAAACTAAAGCAAAAACATTTTTTTTTGTTTTTCAAAGCAAGAAACATGAAAGAAGAGAAACCAGAACCCAAGAATGACAGACACCCTTAACCAACTGCATAAACACAGGGATTAAAACAAGAAACCAAAAGGAGGATATAAAACTTGAAAGTTCACTCTAAACCTCTAGGGAAAACAAAAGAAAACTAAGACACAAGTTAAAAATGAATCTTTAATCCAGGCTAAGGCCAAAAAACAGAGACTCTGAAGACTCAAGAAAGTCCCAAGAAGCCTAAAATTCTATTAGGAAAGAGACAAACCTCTCTTTGTTAAAAAACACTTCCAAGATACAGAGACATGAGTTGTTGCATCAACATCCTGCATATTTTCGCGAGTTGTCTACTATGAAGGGCACATATGTACGCGGGCTAAGCCAAAGAAGAGCACACACACCTCTAAGACTTTTCAAAAAAGAAAAGACTAGGTAGACTGACATGGAAGGGAAAGATGGTATACACCTTGCAGGTGACCAGTGTTGATATTATGGTAGCTGCGGGAGATATTAACCTCCATTGGTGACCTCTGACAAGATTAGAATATTCCGAAAGCAAGAAAAGATTTTGATATAACCCTAGAAGAGAAGTCAGTGAAAAGAAATATTATATACTAAATAATTAGCACCTAGAATGGGAAGTCGGCCCAGGAAGTCTAGAAGAAGCAGTATAAATATGGGAGGCCAGTCTTCATTTTAGTCAGACTTCTCAGAATTGCAGAAGCACACTTGTGCGCACTGCAGAAGGCTAGTTTGTGTGCAAGTATTGGGAGAAGTTGTTGCTGCCAGTTCTGAAATCTATATTCTTGGTCTTTCTGGGTTGGACTCTCTGATCAGTCTTGGTTATTTTTTCTTGGTGCATTAGCCTTGGTTGTCTATTGATATTCTACCGGAATTCTCCTCTCTGTCAAGGTCAAGGTGCTTGGGGGTGGCATTAGTGCCTATGTTTGGGTGACAATATTGTTATATTGTCTATGGTTAAATGAGAACATCCAATATTCTAATAGGTTATGGGCCCACACCTCTTTCATTCAGTATAACCACTAAAAGGGAGCTAATACATAAGGATACTAAGCTCGTTGAAGAACTGTCGCTAGGTTTTCTAGCAAGTGTAGTTACTAAATCACTGTCACTAGGGTTACTAGCATGTGCAATTGCAAAAACCCTAAAACCCTGATCCAACACCTTATGATGGAACACCATTGATCGGAATTATTTTCGGCACAAAATGAGAGCAGAGATATAATAAAGAAATGCACAGAAATATTGCAGATATTCAATAATGTAATAGAAATGTATCAGAGATGCAACCATAAACACATATATACAGTAATACATGTTTTCTATTAATGAAATAAATGTACAGAGACTGTAAAAATACAGAGTGAAAGACTTGCTAGAATGGTGGCAGCTTATCTTTGAGAAGAGATGTGACGGCTACTCGCATTCGCAAGAAGATGATTAAAATGAGGCTCTGAAGGCCTTTTTACAATAAATAGGAATTCCAAAAGTCCTATACATCCAAAAACCTAACCCTAGGAGATGAAGCGTCAAAATTCATGTGGGCCCCATTTGGGTAAGTTAGTTGATCAACTTCCCGGGGCCGTAACTTTTGCATACGATCTCCGTTTTAGGTGCATGAAAGCCCGTTGGAAAGGTATCTTCGAGGAGATTCATTTTGAGGATTCAATTATGACTTTAGATATCATTGATTTGTGTCAATTCTGAAAAAATTTCATTTAGGCCCTCAAAATGGCCCTAGAAGTTAAAACCTGCTAAAACTAGTAAATTGCCAAAATTGCCAGAAAACTATTTTGAGCCAGTTGGAAAAGGTGGGTGGCCACCGATATCCATATGTATCAACCATACTCAAGGAGAATATATTCAAGTGTGCCTTATTCTATCACACCTCTTGGCACTCTCAGAAGGCAGAAACGTCAAGGTTTAATTTTTGGGTCAAAGCTTGAGCAATCATCAGTGAATCGAAGTCATGAATGAAAAGACTAGTCATCTACACTACTCAACACTCACAGGAACGCTTGAATACAACATGCAGATAATTGACAGTGGATATTATAGGAATATGATGGGAGATCAATCCAGACTCTCCAATCTAAATAAAAAGAAGACATCATACAAGGTAGAGCTTGGAGACAAAAAAACTTACCCAGTCGAAGGAATTGGTCAAGCCTTTGTCAAGTTGAAAACATGTAACAATGTTAATTTGAACAATGTCTTATATGTACCTAGTTTAGAAAAGAATCTTGTATCCATATATTTCCTAGAAGACAAAGGAAACATAATATCTTTTGTATATGGAAAAGTGTTATCTTGGTCTAGAGACTCTAGCATAGAGAATGCTAGATTTATTGGAACCCGTGAAGGAAGACTATACAGACTACTAGAACGAAATGATGAAGCCCTTGTACATGATGAAGTTAATGCCAATGAACTTTGGAATAGAAGGTATTCTCATATCAACTATCAAGCATTACCCTTCCTCATAAATATGGTTGAAGGAATACCAGAACTATAGCTTACACATGAAGGAATTTGCAAAGGATTTTCTCTTGGCAAGAATATCAAGAAACCATTCTCAAGCAACAATAATAGATATAAGGAAATTAAAGATCTAATACATTTATATGTTTGTGGTATGATGCCAGTCAAATCTCTAGGAGATTCTCTTTACTATGTAATCTTCATAGATGATTACTCGAGAAAGAGTTGGTTATATCTTTTGAAGACAAAGGACGAAGTATTCAACAAGTTTCAAGACCTTGAGAACAGGTAATGGAGGAGAATATGCATCCAAGGAATTTGTTGCATTTTTCAAATCGGCAGGGATTAGGAGGGAGCTAATTGTTCCTCATAATCCTCAACAAAATAGTGTAGCAGAAAGGAAGAATATATCTATTGAAGAAACTGTGAAGGCACTATTGAACGATCAAGGTTTATCTGTGTATTTATGGGAAGAAACAACCATGACAATAATATATGTTTAGAACATAAGTCCTCACCACATATTGAAGGATATAACTTTAGAAGAATCCTTCTCAGGAAAGAAACCTAATATGGAACATTTTAGAATATTTGGATGCCCTGTTTACTTTCACATTCCCAAGGATAAAAGGAATAAATTAGAACCCTCGGGAAAGAAGGGCATATTCGTGGGATATAGTGAATCATCCAAGGCCTATAGAATCTATATCCCGGAAAAACATAAGATTGAATTCAGTAGAGATGTAACCTTCAATGAAAATATGGCTTTCAAGAAATCCATAGAAGAAACCATAGAAGAAGAAGAGTGTGAAGAGCATATTGAAGAAAGAACATGTCTTCCAGAAAGTCATAATGAAGAAACATAACAACTTGATCATCCGATGCAACCATGTGAAACCATTGATTCAGACATTGTACCCAAAACCAAGAAATGACCAACTTGGCTTGAAGCTACCCTACAAGAAGCAGAAAGACTTAAAACCCCAAGTGGGACCTTCATAAAAATTAAGAAGCCCAAGAGACTCTCCAGCTATGCAGCATGTATGACAAAGCTTCTAGACGAAGAACCTACCACGTTTGAAGAGGCAGCTCAGAAGAAACAATAAAAAGAAGCCATGACAGAAGAACACCAGTCCATCATGAAAAATGATGTATGGGAAATTGTGCCTAGACCTAAATAAAAATCAGTAGTAACTTCAAAATGGGTTTATAATATCAAACATGCAGCATACGAAAGCCTTGACAAATATAAAGCAAGGTTCGTAGCTAGATGGTTATCCCAAAAGGAGGGAGAAGAATATGATGAAACGTTCGCTCATGTTGCCAGATATACTTCCTCTAGAGCTATTATGTCTCGTGCTACTTCCAGGGGATGGATTTTACATCAGATGGATGTAAAGACAACTTTCCTCTATAGAGAAATCGAAGAAGAAGTATACATTGAAAAACATCAAGGATTTGAAGTACATTCTAGAGACACTAATGTTTGCAGACTAAAGAAAGCTTTATATGGACTCAAGAAAGTTCTAAGAGCTTGGTATGCCAGAATAAACAACTACTTAATGAGACTTGGTTTCTCCAAGAGTCATGCAGATCCAAATCTTTACTACAAATTCATGAACAATGCACATGTGATTCTACTACTATATGTCGACGATCTATTCTTGACAGGTGAAGAATCTCTCATCATCCAGTGTAAAATAGAACTAGCTTCTGAGTTCAATATGAAAGATCTTGGTCTCATGTATTATTACTTGGGACTAGAAGTATGGCAGAAACGTGGTGAAGTATTCCTTGGACAAGGAAAGTATGCAGTAAAAATTCCTTAGAAGTTTGGAATGATGGATTGCAAATCCATGGAAACTCATATGACCACATATATAAGAAAAGTAAGAGACTCAGATTTTGATCCAGTAGACCCATCCCTATATCGACAATTGATTAGGTCATTGATGTATTTAGTAAATACTCAACCATAAATTTTCTTTGTCGTAAACACACTAATCCAGTTCCAAGTGGAACCCATACATGAGCATTGGATAGCTGCAAAGCATGTTCTAAGATACATTCATGGGACACTAAACTATGGTTTAATATATACCACATCTAGTGATATACATCTCCATGTATTCACAGATTCAGATTGGGCAGAAAGGGCAGAAGACAAAAGGAGTACTTAAGGGATGTGTTTCAGCTTAGGCTACGCTATGATATCTTGGGGCAGCAGGAAACAAAAGTCTATCGCACTCATCAAAACAGAAGAAGAATATATTGCAGCATGTGAAGCATGTACAGAAGTAGTATGGCTGAGAAAGTTGATTTCTAGATTATTTGATCAGGTTCGAGATTCGACCATAATACACTGTGACAATCAAAGTTGTATAAGGCTATCAAAACACCCAGTGTTTCATGAACGGTTGAAACACATTGAGATCAAATACTACTTTATTTGATATAAAGTCCAGGAAGGAGAAGTGAAGCTCCAATATATCCCCACAGATGAGTAGACAATAGATATCTTGACAAAGCCTCTGTCCATAATAAATTTTTCATACTTACGAGACAAATTGGGGATCGTGGAAATAACTCCCTTAGCTGAAAGGGAAGAGATGGCTCTCTAGGTTGGGAGGGACCACTAACATATCATTTATTTATGGACAATCATTCTTTAGTTTTGAAAAATGGTCCAAGATGGGAAGTTCCTTTCCAGTTTGGAAAGTTGTATGAGATTTCTGACAGACAGGCATTTTCCAGTTCGGAAAATGGTCCAAATCAAACGGTCATTTTTGTAATGAAAATGGTTCGATGGATTGCTGATGTACCATAGAAAAGGATTCCCCTTGTGGCTAGTGTGGGGGAATGGTCTAGGATAGTCTTTCTTCTTGACAGTCACTCTCAGTAGTGGTCAATAAGACCGGTTCACCTCATCGGACAGTCTTTCTTTAGAAGCTCACAGTTGTGAGCAGTTTCAAAGAATGGTCCATTTTGGAGGTTGGTGCAGAACATTCATTTCCTTAGGAAATGGTTCAGACAATCATTCCCTAGGGAAGATTCATTCTCTCCATGTTGCACTATGTTTAGTGACAGAGGAATGACCCAGATAGGTGAATGGTCTAGGTTCAACAATCATGGAAAGGCATTCCCTAGGGCAGACTCATTCTCTGCAGGTTTCACTTTGTTTAGTGCTGGAAGAATGGCCCAAATAGGTGAATGGACCAAGCTCAGAAATCAGGACAACTATTCTTCCTTTCTTGAGAAGAATAGTCCAAATAGCCCATCGTTGACTTTTTACTCTTTGAGGGTAGATACTCTTCCAGATCTCACAAATGTGAGTGGAAGAATGGCCTAGATGACTCAGTTTATATCATGATATCATTTCTATGCAGGTTGATATCAAATGATATGATTATTATGGAAATTGTATCTCTCTAGAGAGTAGAAGTATGCTATTGTGGTAGATATGTTCCACTAGTTGTGACTATGTGTCACAAATTAAGTAGTTGTGTACTACTATGGATAGGCATATTTGTGTTATATCAGTTGACATTGTACTAGTTGTCATAGAGATTATCCATTTGGATAATAATGACGGTGCTCGTGATTTAATTAGCCTGTGTGTCTATAATGATGCTACCAGTTGAATAGTTTGTTTTTTCTTAAGAGAATTATCCATTATACCTCCCTAGCTAGGAGGGAGTGTTGATATTATGGTAACTGTAGGAGTTATTAACCTCCATTGGTGACCTCTGACTGTTAGAAAAAACAGGACCGCGGAGAAATAAAATAAAACAAATGCGGAAATAAAACACAGAAGATACACAATACAAGAGAGACACAGCTTTACGTGGTTCACCCTGTTAAGAACCAAATACCCTGAATAGTTCTACCAATATAATAACCAAAAATACTGAATACATAATAGATCCACAAAGAAAGATAAAAGAAACCACACAATATTATTACCAAACCCTTGAAGTAGGGAAACACCATACAATGGATCCTATTATGGAAGGGATCCTCTCCTGTTCACTTGCCTCTTCGAGGGGGCATCCTCCTAT
>SNQJ01S0094996.1:16694-32813 GCA_010110895.2 Picea sitchensis
ATTGTAAAATAATGATATAAAGTGCTCCTCTTATTGCACTCATGATTACCTTACGAGAAAGATTCACAATTTGAGAATAAGAATGGAAACCCTAACCTGTTTCCATGTGCAATTTATGGATGTTGAGTGTGGTAGCAATTTGATTTTAAAAAGGAGAAAATGTTTTAACAAAAAATTTAGTTTATTCTTGCTACACCTATATTTTGATACATTATTCAAACTCCAAGTACCATACACATGCAACTTATGGAATATTTGTTATAGATATGGATGATTGATTATTATGTGTAAATGTAATACTCCAATAGAAATAAATGTGGGACATGTTATTTTGGGTGCTAACTATTAAATGGGCATATAATAGTTGAAATAATCCAAGAGGGAGGCCCAAGTCAATTTCGAATATGGAAATGATATGTTTATTGGTTGATATCATATGTTTGGAATAAGGTATTGGACGCTAAGTGCTCTCCATATTTGGTTGTGGTTGATGGAATTTAATTTGAAAAGAGGGGAAGCAACATCAATTTAGTACATGTCATTCTCACCTGACCTCGAAGCCACCACCTTCACTATTCTTCTCATTCTTTTTTTAGTTTCTCTGGTTAGTGAAACCTCCATTGTGCTTGGCCTTGGCGGAAAAAAATGTTCTTTGTTAATTATTTTAGCATTCTTCTTACAGGTATGGTATTTTACCTCTTCATGCATTAATTGTTAGCTCTGCTCCATGTAAAATTGTTTTGTTCTCTCTTAGAGTTTGCATGCAGAATGTGTTTGTTTTACAAGGTTTATAGTGGATTGTTTGTGGGAATTATGTTCATATAAGATACATTCAATTTGGGTTTCTTCATGTAGGCATTTAAGTTTTTCAACTGAAATTATTATTCGGCATTCTATTCTAATTGAAATATTTGGTTGTATGGTGACTGTAGAAAAGGTGGTATTATTGTGGTATGGTTGTTAGAAAATGTCTGTGGGTGAATGTGTTCGTTTTCTCTCATTCTGTATGACTAATTTTGAGGGTTTCCTATGTAAAATAAATACAACAGCCACTTTTTGTGATTATTGTATTGTACCCTCACTATGTATCCACACTTTTGAAGTTTTGAAGCTCTTTCGTATTATCCTTACCATTGTTTAAAAAGTGATGGAGATCTATGTATTGTCTTGTGGTCACTTTCGAAAATTTGTGAAGAAGTTGTTTTGGTGGGAAGGAAATGTTTTGTCTTTGATTGTAGACATTCCTCGAGACCTATGCATATTTTTCAGTCCCATACCTTGGATTTCTCATCCAATAATGCAGGCAAGTAAACAAATATAAACCCATATTCGAAGTCTTGTTTAGTTGTTTTAACCAAACAATGGGAAGATGGATTCGACCCACAGAACAATGACTCACTTGTTGTTTACCCATCAGGGAATTTTGTCATCTTGGAGTTGATGTGGATTTGATGCTCACCATGTTTGCACTGGGGTTTCAAATCTTATTTTTTTTGTAAGCTGTTATTTAGTGTTGTAATGTAAATTGTATGTGATGTACAGTCGAAGGGTTTTACGATGGTTTTCCTCTCATCCTCTCATGCTGAATTGAGGAATTTTGGTTATTGTTTTGACGGATTCAAATTTCTTTGTCGTCAATCTCATGTAGAACACTTTACCAGTTTAAAGAATATCTATAGTTTTAAAAAGGAGAAATGAAATTTGCATAGTTTAATAACCTTGTCATTTTCTTGGAGATCGGTATTGGGTAGTTTAAAGAACTTTTTTCCATATCATGGATATTGTATGTTAAAATAATTGTTGACATGTTATGGATTATGTGTGTTGAAGTTTGAAAAGAATGTTATGGCACAAACAAAATTTGGTGGGAGTTTTGGAAATAAATGGGCATGGTAAACAATGGGTATTCAAATGATTTTGTGTATATTTAAATGATTTTTGTTGAATAATGGCAATGTTGATTTTAAAGTCAATGAATGTTATTTCTTGTAATAGAATAGTAATCGCTATTATTCTCATTCATTGTCTAATTTTTCACTCATTATACACCCAACACCTTCCCAATAACATTTAATACATCCCATGTTCTATAATCTTGAATTTCATCTTTAAAGGAAAATGATTAAAGAGGATTGGATGATTATTTTAGTTGGAAATGGTGATATGGAGATATTTCTTTTGAATAAAAGGGCTTTGCATTTTGCTTGAACAATATCCATTTGTTGGTTCCCGTCCATTATACCATTTGTATTCATTACAAATCCCCTCGTATTCCCAATGACCCTATCATTCCATGTTCAAATTGCAATTGATTATTGGATGTGTTGGGTTGTGTCAATGGATGGATTGTATATGCTTGTGTTGTGAATGATAGATCCAACATCTTTATTTTATTTAGGTATATTATTAGTGAATGGATTGTTAAAAGTTTTCATATTCTGATTGGAGTATTGGTTCATAGTTTCTTTAGCAGGGGTAGCAATGGCATAGGTGAAAACAGAGGTAGAGGAAATAATTGGCAAAGAGACCATAGAAGGCTATGATTTTCAATACATTTTGACATTGATCCGCAAGAACTAAATCATATTTTCCAAGATGGGTTTTTTAATCTAGTTGGCCAAGGAATTTTGCAACCTAGACCTGAGAGGCCTCCTTTCTATCCACACCAAAATTTCTCTAGTATTTGTGTCCCCCTGCATGTTTCTATGCATCTAGATCCACCTTCCAATGATGTCTAGAAAGATATCGTTCATCAGTCTATTGTGTCATAATGGTTGGCCTAAAATATTGTTTCCATTGCCCCCTCCTCCACTGCCATTGAAACAAAATTCCCAAGTTGATCATGTTGCCTCTCTAGTATAGTCCTATCATGGAAGAAAGAGATTAAAAACTGCCATTCTTGAGCCAGAATTAGATAACGGAAAAGAAATGTCTAATCCCTCCGAGTCTTCCAAAGACTCCTTTGAATCAGTGTCCTCTCATCTCCATATCAAAGATAGTTTCTCCCATGTCATTAGTGAAATCCACCCACAAGGTTACAATCAATTAAAGGTTGTCGCACAGGACAAATAAGAAAAGGGATCAAGAGAAAGCAGCAGTGAAAAGAGGCAAAACGCCTCTCACAACAAATATGGTTTTTAATGATTTTAATGTTATTTTCTTTTGAGGACAATTTTTATTGGTATGATAGAATGTTTTGGACAACAAACACACATTTAGAATAAATTTTTTGGACAACATGGATATGGTTTTATTTTTGTCTATAGTCATGTTTTATTTTGATACTAAAATATTTGACTATTATATGAGGATGGGAGTTACAAGGCAAATATTTGAGTTAATTTTTGGGGTATTATATTTCATATTTTGATGATCATTAACGAAATAAAAATTGGAGTGACAAGGGGTCCCACCTATTTAGTTATTATTTAAATAGACCCTTATTTATGTATTACTATTTATTTGTCTCAACTAATTAGTTAAGATAATTAAGCTCAACAAAAGGAAAGGTAGTTGAACTACCATAACTTATTGGGAAAGAATAAAATCTCTATCAAAAGAAGAGACAAAGGGGAGAGAACAAAAGGGGAAATTTTGAAACAGGTTTTCTCTGTACTTGTGAGATACTTCTTTTCTTCATTCATTCTGAGTTTACTAGAAAGCTAAACTATCTTGATGACAATAGGGTCTTATTGAAGGTAGCATAATTCAAAACTGAATCATATCTTTCAACACCTTGTTTCTAAAGGTGTATGATCTAAATTTGGTAGTCTGTGTGTTCTTGTTTTTTTATGAATCAGATTTCATGACTGATAAAGAATATTTTCTAGAGTCAAGTGACAACTTTTTTATGGCAATATGATCCAGATCTTTAGCTTCGGTTTTCTTTTGTTTTTAGAGTATTTTTTTATGGTGCTCATCAGAGACTTCTAAATCTGATTTTGGTCCCCACACTCGCAGGGGTTTGTAAAAAGAATTTTTCTTTGTATCTCATAATGAAGTTAATATAAAAATAATATTTGTGATTTTAGTCTCATGTGAATATCTTAATGATATTGCTCAAATTTTATTTCTATTCTTGTCTCTTATCCATGTACACACTTATGTATATTTATGCTTTCTATCTTTTGCACAGTTGCATATAATACATAAAATCAACCTTGATCCCTTGTACATATTATCTGTGGATTAAGTGATTGTTTTGAATTAAGGCTATAAACTTCGAGTAACATTCCCAACTATCTTTTCTTAGCCTAGAAACATTTGAAAATGCTTGAGTAAGGTTCTTCGTACCTTTTCCTCAATATTTATTTGGCAACCATACTGGGGAGATCATTCCATATCTCTCTAGTTGATTATATCATGATTGTATTTTATTTTCTTGTTTTGTCTGATTACTCTTTGAATAATTTTTCCATGACAATACATGTTGTGAGACAACCTAATATTGGAAATGGTCTTGATGACCAGACCAACATTACCTTGACTTTATTCAACACTATTTTAGGAACTTCTAGTACTCGTGTTAAACTCGAATGCTCTTGGGAAGCAATTGAAAGGGACATAAATATTCGTGAACAATGGGAAGCCAGGCAAAGGAAGCCTAGAAATAAATAGTAACCTTTCCTCTTACCTATTTAATATTTTATTTCATGTTCTTTAATTTTCATATTTATCAAAGAAGAAGAGGATTGTCCCCTGTAGTTACCCCTATTTCTGAAATAGGAAGGAGCAAAATTTTCTTATCAACATAACAAAGTTCTCTTAGGAGAACCCTATATGATTCTTCCAGTTCATCTTCATCACCCATACCTATCACCTTCAATATGACGTCTTCAAGTAGTGGTAGTGGCACTGGAGGTTCCTCCTCCTCACGACATTCTTCTTCATCTGTGATTTGTAGTATCTATAGTCATCAAGTCCCTATTGAATCTACTATCAATCCTGCTAAGGACATTTAGAAATATGAACTTTTTCAATTTGAGGAAGATGCTACAACCACCCCCTGGAACATGTCTTATTCCTTTAATCTCACACTAGCCACCCAAACATTACCAAAATTCAAAGATCATTTACCTAGGTTCTTAGGAAATGGTACTATTACCACAAATGAACACCTGGTATCATTTTCTAATGCTTTTCATAACATAGGGGCTAATGATAATGACACTTGCATGCGTCTATTTGTCAATTCTCTTGAAGGGAAATTTGCAGTAGATTTTTTGACCTCCCACCCAAAATCCTTTCAACTTGGGAAGAACTAGTTTATTGGTTCAAATCCACTTATGGACAACGCAAGAGTCCAACTGATCAGTTAAGGAAATACAACAATATTTCCTATAAGGATGGTGAAACCATTAAATATTTTAACATTCATTTCAACAAGCTATATAATCAAATCCCCAAACTAATATGTCCTCAAAATCAAACTGTGTTCATGCATTATTATTATGATTTACCTTCTCCTTATCATCATAGACTTGAAGAAAAGGTAATCGAAAATATTAGTTCCACCCTTCAGAATTTCTTAGAATATGAAGGGTAACTTGAAATAACGGGTCTTCCTAAGGGAGACTTGGTGAAGAAAACAAACATGTATGTCATTCTACAACTCATGCAAGATATGAATAACAGGATGATAGCCTACGAACGAAAAGGAAATTATTCGTCCTCCTCTTCCAGGGATTCTTGTTCTTCCCTAGCACCTTTTAGAAATACTAATGAAATCACTTTTAGATAAAGGCCATAATGACTCACACTTGGTGTAACTTATGTGAATAAAATCATGATGAGAATACCTGCGAAGATAAAATAAATTCTAGGGATAATATCTTTGGCAAAAGGCCCGATACCACGATCGTTGTTTTAGATTGGCATTAACCAGAGGATGTTATGGTAATCACTACTAGGAATAAATCTTACACTGCCAAGAGAAAAATTCATCTTCCCCATAGTTATTCTACCTCAATCTCATCTTCTCAAAGTGTCGATACACAAACTGTCAGAAATTCAAGCAATCAAGGAGTATCATCTCCTCTTCCATCTTCTAAGTACAATATCCTTAACCAATTGGCTAATATCAAATTTGATGCTACCCTTTTGGACATGGTTGTTTTCCTAGAAAAACATAAGCATCTTAAGGACTTTATGGAAGGTAAGATTCATACTATAGCTAATTTATTTGAAGATTCAAAGGAAGAAGATTCAACTGTAAATAGAACAGGTGTAAATAACTTTAGGAACCCTGTAAAAAAAAAACCCTTCTATATCTCGGTAAAAATCATGGATAAAATAATTCGTTGTTTCCTAATTGATGGCGAGTCTGGTCCAAGTGTGATGTCTAAAATTTTCATGGAAGAGCTTGGATTATCTTGTACCAATGAAAATTCTAGAAGCATGATCTCTTATAATAATCAGAAACAATCAACTATAGGTGAAATCAAGGATGTAACCTTAGTTTTGTGTGTGCATCCCGAGATAAGGACAACTCTCAATATACAAGTAATTGATATGTCGGTAAGTAACTAATCAATTATTTTTGGAAGGGACTGGCAATCCTTAACTGGTGGATACCTTTCACTCGATGGTACACATTTATCTATCCCTCGAAATGGAAAGAGAATTATAGTTCTTAGGGAAGGAAGAATTTCACCTTATATAGAGAGCGCTCACCAACCCAATGTAAATTATCTTGAAGAATAATTGGGGGTGTACTCTATATTTTCTGATGAAGGTGACACTATACTTTAACCAATTAATTTTGATGATGGCATGTGGAACATGCATTTCGATGGCTCATGTTCAAATGAAGGTAATGGAGCTGACATCATTTTATATTCCCCTATAGGAAAAATTCACAATTTCTCTTATAGGTTGAAATTTGCTTGTACAAACAATGTTGTTGAGTTTGAGGCCTTAATGTTGGGAATTGAAAATGCATATAAACTTGTGTTGGTTAATTTTCTTCTATACTGTCTGAGTTTGTATTGACCTAGGGTTCATGTCTTTCGAGTTTCCAACAAAGCCTCTAAAACTATCAGCCCTCCTGGTAAACCAGAAGGCAACACAACACACAGAATGTGCTACACAATCTCACCTGAGATAGCTTTAATGGGTGGTTGTAAGACTCATGTGTTTATAGCCTAGGATTGAGTGCAAGATGTGAGTTAAATATTGAACCATTATTATAACTTGTAAATTCAACATATTGTTATTCACGACTATGCAGTAAATTCAATAGCTTATTCCCTTAATATTGCAACAAAACTTAAACGGGCAATACAACAACTCATTCATTAAGAATAATAATACCTGCTGAAGACAATAAACATATGCACACATTCATCACATAAAACAAATTTTAATGTGGTTCACCCCCTCTTGGTCTACGTCTACAAAGATTTGGCTCCTGGCTCTTTTATTATGGTATTTCCGCATCTACATTGCTGTGCGCTTACAACTCTTCTCAGTCTGGTAAGATCTATATGAGGTAGACTAGATCGCACCAAAATCCTTAGCCTACAATCTAACCCTCAAGATCTACCCTCCCTCGTCTCCTCTAGCTCAACATCTTATGCAAAATAGATCATACATAAAAATATTACATATCGGTTCGCTACAATAACACTTCTTACAATATCGACTTATCTCTATAACCTCTGGACAATAATGACAAAAACCTTGAACCCCCTATGATACCTAATTATCTATATTTATACATTTTTGGCTCTTTATCCATTACAATGCATTACCGAAACCCTAACCCTATCGTTGTTAGATCTTCTTCTGTATGCACATGTGTTGTTCTTCCTTCCAGCTATCACTTTCCACATGCATGCTTTCTTTCCCAAAATTGCCTTGCTTTTCTGCTTTGGCCTTTTGCCTACCTCCAATAGGCCCCCAACACTGACATGTGGCTCGTCCCGAGCCACCTAACATTTGTGTTCTTCCTCTATCCCCTTGGTGATCACTTGGATCTTTTCTTTGAGCTCTATTGCCTCTGTCTGCACCTGCACAATCTTCTCCTTGAGTGTGTCCACTATCTGTACTACAATTTCAACATTGATCAGTTCCATGCACTATGACTGGGTCTGTGCTATATGTGCCTTGTCTTCCTCTGGTTGTGCCAGGACTTCTTCTACCCTCTCTTGCAACGGTTCCATTTGATCATGTCGCTCCTATTTTTGTGTTTGTGCAGTAGTTAGCTCTGCCTGCAATCTCTTCATGTCCTGCGCCCCTTCGACGTGTTCTATAATTGGCATTGTCTTCTACCTCTGCTTGAGTTCTTGGTTAGCTGTGTTAATCCTTTCTTCTTCCTTGTCCCACTTTTGGACCTGCTGATCCTCCTCTAAGTTAGTCCAAAGTTGTGTTTCTTTATCGAACAAGTTAGTTGTTGTGCTGACCTATTGCTCTATTTCTTGCAGCTACGTTGTTGCTTCCTAATTCCTTTACTCCTTCACTACTAGTGGACTGGTTGGTATGAATTATTCTCAGAGATTCTCAATCTCCTTCTAATATTGATCAATTTCCTGTGCAATCAGATCAATATTTTATGGTGCTGTGATTTCCTCCGCCTGTGCGGTCTTCGCAATCCTCTCACATGTTCCTGCAACTTTCTGTTCCAATCCTTTTATGTGCTCCCTTTCCTCCTGGTTATTAGATTTAGCCTACTCATAGACTATTTCTAGTGTGTCTTTCTTCTCTGTTGCTCGTTGCAATTCGACTAAGTCTTTGTGTGCACGATATTGTACCTTGTGGTTTATGCTAACCTGCAACTTGTGTAGTGCCTTGGTTGGCATCCACGTCAACACTAGTTGGATTTGTCTTAAGTAATTCAGGGGTGTCTGCCCACAATATCATCCATTCGCAACATACTGGGTGTGATGTGGAATGTTGGGTTCGGGTGCGGTAATGGATGGACTGGATCTCGTTCTTCTACTTCCACTATTTCCTCTGTCTGTAGTGTTGGTGGTTCTGTTTCCCTACTACTTATTGTCTACCCTTTCCCAATTTTCTTGAGGAGCTGCCACATGTTTTCCAATTCCTCTTGAATCCTATCCCTGTGGTGTGCAGCATGGTTGAAGTCCTCGAATAGACAATCCTGGACCATTCAGGCTATCATTTCCCCATCGTCATCTGTGATCGTATACTCTGAAGGTGTTCTTTGTGCCTTCATTTTCTTGCACATGCCTCCTTTCTGCATGGTTGGCCTCTTATTTTCCCCTGTTTCCTGTGGGTTGGGACTTGCTATAGTTTCTTGTGCGAGCTCGACCTATTGTTGTTGCTCCTTGGTCGGCTGCATATTATCCTTCTTCCTGTTTTGGGTCCCTGTCTTCGTTGGCCCTTCGTTTGTCTGTGTTTCTTTTCCCTGTCCCATTCTTTGAATCTTGGGCACTTGGATTTCCTTTGATTGGGTTCCTCCCTGCCCTACCTCTTCCTCTGTTGTTCTTTCCGACAATTCTTGGGTGAGGATTGGAATCTTCCACTCATTTTCCCATTCGCTGATGACCATGACGATGTCACCCTCTGTGATACAATAGTGCATCTATAGCCATTGTTTATCAGGATCCTTCCTTGCCTATATCCACATTGTGTGTCGTGTGGCCTGGAAGTTGGTGATGTCCCCATATTGCGTGATAGCCTCTAGTGTGATTATCCACATCTTGGAGATGGCTTCTTGTAGGTCATGTAGGTATCCTTCAAAAATGGACCCGTTCGCCCTTTTTCTCCTAGGATCTGGCCTGGCTCTCAGCAACAAATATCTCACTCCTTGATTCAGTTTGGGTCTAGTACAAAAAAATACATACCTTGGCTCTTTCCATCCCATGAAGGCTATTAATGTGATCAACAATGAATAGTGAAACTTTGTTCCTAGATCCTGCACATCCTTGCAGTCATCCATGAACAAGTTCAAGAGATATGATGCCCAACTCATCGTGGTGCCTTCTACGCATTGAGCTGCAACTGCAACAACCCCAGTTGGGACTTCCTCCCTGCAGCATTTTCTTAGCATCTTGCAGGCTAAGATTTTCGTGCCCAGTTGTGTTGCGGCATCGTTGATCCTATTGATAATGATCCCTATTATCCCCCTGTCAATTCCATACTTCTTCTTCATCTCTTATGCTAGCACTTTCTCCCTGGCTTTGTCATCCAAAATCTGCGCTGGATCCATTCCCCAGGATGGAAATCCTGTGATACTGGCAATAAGATCTACGTCTATCGAGACGAGCTTGTCCAGCCAAATGTCCCTACCATGCATGACTGCTAACAATTGTTTGATGCATACGGTTGCATGTTGACCTCTGCCAAAATGTGGTAGGTACACCAGACCTAAAATTCTTGTCTTCTCCAACCCTGTTTCCCATTGGAGTGGTTGATTAATTGGTTCCCCAAACTGATCTGTGCCCACCATCTCCATGTATACTCTCTTTACAAGTTCTAGAAACTTGTCTTCATCTGCTATATCGTGGTCCGAGTACTTGATCTTTCCTATATATCCCAGCATGTATGGTCCTACCTGTACCCCATCTGGTATGCGTGGTAGAACTATTTCTATTGCAGGTTTCTTGCAAGGTGACCTGGGTATCTATAAATTGTCTTTATTCAGTGGTGGTGGCTGGCTTGAAGTTTCAACGGCTTCCAGTTGTTCCTCAGTATACCATTCCAACCAACCTAAGACATCTTCGACCATCCCTTCTACTGGGTGGTCTGATATGGTCGTTTGAGACTCGTATGGCTCAACTGTTGTTTTCAGATTTGGCATCGTTCCATTGAATTTCAGAGCTGCTTCATTGTTCTCTGGCTGCACCTCCTTCAGGGTTTCTGCATCCTGGTTCAGTTGCTCCTGTACCTCTACTAGTATATCCTTACTCATGCCCTCCGGTGTTGGTTGTTGGGTTTCTTCTAGTATAGGTGTAGGGTTCACCAATGTTGTGTCTGCAGATGGTATTTCGTCGACATTGACGATCTCCAGTGACTGTTGTTCACCTTCTTCTACCTGTACTCATGCTTTGGTATAAACCCTGATTTTTTTGGCAATCTGGCTCACTTTTTCTTGCTTGGGCAGTGCCATAGTGGTGAATGGAGAACGTTTGATGGGTTTGATAGGTCTTTGTGATCTTTGTGAACTCACTCTATTCTCTTTAGCCTCTATCTCTCTCTGTCTTCTCTCTTTTCTCGAATAGACTTTTTTCTCCTACGTTTGTGTGTTGTATGGGTTTCCCATGAAGCTTGTCGATAACGCTTCCTTCATTATGGGTTGAATGCACCTTAATTATGGGTTCAATGCACCTCTATTGGTACAATTTCCGTGGTACTGTTCTCCATATTTTTTTACCTTTTTTTTCTATTTTACTGCGCGGTGGGTTGTCGACTGTCCTTGTATAGCTTCAGTCGACTCCCATTGATCATCCCTCTGCGTTTTGCACCTGATAAGTCTCTTAACTATAAATCTCCTCCATCTGTGACAAATTTTACCTCGTACAGTCCTAACCAATGCATTCTGATCTTTCTTGGGTATTGAAACGATTTGTTGTCATACATCAGTACTAGATCTCCTTCCTTGAACGTTTTTTTCTTGATGTGTCTTCGTGGATGATTTTAGGGGATAAATTTTGCTCATGGTCTAATTTTCCATGGTTTTTACCAAAAACAAATTTGTTATTCTAAAAATGATTCACCCAAATTCTATAGGATAAAATTATTTTACCTAAAAAATCATCAAAATTTTATACAAACTATATTAAATCCTTATAAATTTGAACATTTTAACAAAAATATCGCCAAACATTTATAGTTGGTATATGAAGGATTATTAATATTCGCCAAGGTTTCTACATTTTAAAATAAATTCCCATCCTTAAAATCATCCCTGGTCTATCGTGCCAAGCTTTATCTATTGCTTTCTAAACTTGTTGGTGGAATCCTACTAAGATCTAGTCTTCCTCCATGGTCATTAGCTGATTCAGTCTCTCCTGTACTATGCCTCATGTTTTCATATGTGTGATGGCTTCTACGCACAAGCTTGGTACTAAAAATTCTAATGGCACCACTGCTTCTTGGCCATAGACCAGATTGAATGGTGTGTGCCCTGTCAAATTTTTGCACGTAGTCCTATAGGCCCATAATATTGCTAGTACTTTGAGGTCCTAGTCATCCCTATTGACATTATAGATCTTTGTCAGCCCGTTCTCTAGAATTGTGTTAAATGCTTCCACTGTGCCATTTGCGTATGGTTGATATGGTGTGCTCTTCTGGTGATGGACTTAAAACTCTTCAATCATAGCGCTGATGGTGTTGTTTATGAAGTGTGTGCCTTGGTCGCTCATAAAAACTCTTGGGCACCCAAATCTAGTGATTACTTGCTCAAATAAAAAGTGTGTTGTTGTTTCTACGCTGCAATCCTTCACTGCTGCAGCCTCTACCCATCTTGATAGGTACTCTGTCATGGTTATAATGTACCTAGATCCTAGTTTTTTTGTTGGTGGGTTGACTAGTCCCACGAAGTCTATTTCCCACTTGTCCAATGCCTGCAATGTTACTTGTGGTCGTAATGGCATCCCGTCCCTTATGTTGGGTTTTCCTACCCTTTCACAGACATTACATATTTGGAAGTACTCCTTCGAGTCTCTGTGAATCGTTCGCCACCATAGTCTTGTGCATAATACCTTCTGCGTGGTAGCTTTAAATGCATAATTTCCTCCTTCTATTCCCTCATGGGATTATTCTAACACCCTTGGTATTTCATATTCCAACACATATCTGCACAAGATGCTACCTGCGCCCATTTTGTATAGGTGTCCTGCAATCAGTTGATAGTCGGCAGCGCAGACTACCAGATTTTTCTTTTGCATGGTGTTATACTCTTGTAGTGTAGTACCCGTGCTTAAGTACTGAATGATATCTGTGAAGTATTCATCAGCGATCTGGACTGAGAATAATTGTGCATACAGAAAGTTGTCTTCTAAATTTGTAGGTTCTTCTCCATTTGTGACCCTTGATAGGTTGTCAGGTCCTTCATTCAATTTTCTTGGTTTGACTATTACTTCAAAGTAAAATTCTTGAAATAGTATTAACCATCGATAGATTCTCTCCCTCGACACTAGCTTGTTGACTAGGTATTTCAGGTCTGAGTGATCTGTGAACATATTAAAGTGTTTCCCCAATAACTAGTGTCTGAACTTTTGTAGTGCATAGACCATAGCTAGGCCTTCTCTTTTGGTAGTGTGATAGTTTTGTTCTGAGTCTGATAACTTTCTGCTCACAAATGATACCAGGTGATCCAAGTCTCCCACTCCTGGCAATGCCAAGATAGCTCCAAGTGTTATGGCTGATGCATCTACATGCACGTGGAATGTCTTCTCCCAATCTGGAAATACTAATATCGATGCGGTGACCATCTTTTCCTTTAGGGTATCCAGACCATGTTGGCACTCGTCGTTCCACTGAAACTTTGTATCATTGCTTAGCATCTTTTCCATCGGTGTAGTAATCTGCGCATATCCCTTGATAAATTTCCTATAGTAACCTGTGTGTTCCAATGTCACTCTTAGCTGAAAGACTATTTTTGGTGGTGGTAAGTTGACAATTACTGCAATCTTTGTAGGATCTACTAATAAACCTTGTTTTGATACTATATGGCCCAATAGTATCCCAAACGATGTTCCAAATATGAATTTCTTTATGTTTAGTGATATCTGACACTGCCTGCATCTTTCTAACATTATCCGTAAGATTTCTACATCATCTTTCAACACTGTAGACTGTTCAATCATCCAAGTATACTTCGAGAAACTGGTGGATAAATTCCTTAAACACAACAATGCCTACTCTAGAAAATATTGTTCATGCATTCTTCAGTCCAAATGGCATGACTGTGTATTGGTAATATCCCCATTATGTTGCAAACATTGTCTTGTATCTGTCTTCTTGTGCTATCTTAATTTGATGGTAGCCTGAGAATCCATCAGTGAATGAATAAGCTTTGTGTCCTCCTATGTTCTCTAACACTTCATTCATGAAAGGTGTAGGTAATGGGTCATGTAGGCATGCATCATTCAAATTCCTCAATTCGACGCATATTTTTATCCCTCCTTATTTCTTGTCATGTACTACCATCGAGCGTATCCATTCTAATTCTTCGACCAGTTTTATGATGCCGGATTCGAGCACCCTATCGATCTCAACTTTGAATTTCTGCTTATATATTGGGTTCAGTCTATATGGTCATTTTTTGATCGATCTCGGTTCAGGTCTAAGTGTTATCTTCATCTCTCCTAATTCTCTTGCTATACCCTTCATCTCTATAAAAGTCGTGGGAAACAATTTGTTGTATTTGAGCAATAACTCTATTATTCTTTCCATTGTTTTCTCATCCCAATAGTCTCCAATGCTGCCCATTTTGGGATGCTCCACTATCCCAATGTTGACTTTATTTAATTTGATCAATGTGGAAATGAATTCTTATTCTATGGGTGGACCTTCCACATATATTTCACCTTCTTCTTCTTCGATCTAAATATTGTGTGGATCATCTTCATCTGGTGCTTCCTCTTGCACATGGTAACATGACAACAATTCCTTAACTGTTTGTTTGTTCCATTGTTTTTCCTTTTTGATAAGTTCTACTTCTATTTCTTTGATGAATATCACTCCTCTTATCTATTTAAGAGTGAAATCTATATTGGGGTTCTCATGCTTGAATGAGAAAGTGACGGTGAAGTTTTGTTGCAATGTCATCCCGGTCATAGTTCCTTTGTGCAATTCCTAGTCTGTATACCAGTTCGTTGGTATTCCCTCTAGAGTGTATATGAAATGATGAGGCCATTCCTCTGGGTGTGTCATTTTCCACAACGTTCTACACTCCTCCAAGTGTTTCGTTGGTGCCCCTTTTCCATCATACTTTCGTTGTTTGTTGTTTTTCTATTATGCGTTGAACCTTATGCACAGTAATCGATTACATTGGTACCAATCTGTGATTGTCTCTTTGTGTGCACCCCACCATCTTGTGGGTGTGTCCTTAAGTGATACATCAAGTGCTAAGAGTCTCTGGTTCTCTAATACTTCATCTTCATATTGTGCCAAGAATGTTTCCAAATCGTTTACTCTGCAGAAACTGGGTGGTTCCCTGATTTTTTTGCCTACCCATTGTTGGATTACTGAGAGGGGGTGAATCAGTAATAGAGCAATTTAATCCTTTTTAACCAAATAATCCAAGTGTTATGTCAATGTATACTTATCATCCAATAATCAACAATGAACAAATGAGCAATCATACACATACATAGTACACCAGTGTTTTACATGGAAACCCAAATTGAGAGAAAACCACAAAATGCTTTTTCTTATATGTCTTGAAGAATTAAATTCATTGGAAGCACCAAATTCCTTTGTTTTCTAGTTGCAACTGGAAGGAGGCTCCAACCCCCTAGTTTCTTAGGCTACAACCTGAGGGAAGCAGCAACTCCCCAATTATCTGGCTACAACCAGAAGAAGGCTACAACCTCCTATGTTCTTCGGCTACAATCGGAAGGTGGCTACAACCACCTGTCCTTGACCCATCCAACCTCCCTGAAGTAGAAGTAGAATGATAGAACCATTGTCACACTATCATTGTGAGATATACCGTTGTAAACCTGTACCAATAAAACTGAACCATGTATCAACCATGCATCAACCTGTACCTCAATCTGTAATCAACCTGTAAAATAAACAAGTGCATCAACCATGCACCAACCTGTACCAAACAATATGTAATCAACATGTACCATAAACAAGTGCATCAACCATGCACCAACATGTACCAAACAATCTATAATCAACATGTACCATAAACAAGTGCATCAACCATGCACCAACCTGTACCAAACAATCTGTCATCAACCTATACCATAAACAAGTGCAACCAACCATGTACCAAGTATGTACCAATCACATGTCAAGTACTCATCAACTATGACTCATCAATATGTACCAACATCGTCAACTATACACCTCATGTATGTGCCAACTCATCAACTACTTGTCTCAACCATGTACCCAACTTCTACCTCAACCAAAATCCCTCATCAATTTCATCATCCAAATATTATTTGTAACTCTATAATAAACCTGGTGTATATG